>JAWZYV010018446.1:0-27941 GCA_038373885.1 Cheiracanthium punctorium | reverse complement strand
TTGAAGCGGGGTGAGTAGACTTTTTATTTACTCAGTGACTTTATTATTTGCAAAATGAGTAAACCAGAATCGTTAGAGAAAAATAGAAATGTGCGAGGTCCACTAAGAACAATTATCACAAAATTAATAAAGAAAATTGAGGAGGAATTAGGGAGCTCAACCCCCGATAAAGAAAGTTTGCAAGAGTCGCTTTCTATACTGATTGAGAGAGAAGAGAAGCTTAAAAATTTAGATGATATTATTATTTATCAAATCCCAGATGCAGAAATTGAAGCCGAAATGGAACGTTGTTTAGAATATAGTGATTCTATTATTAAATGTAAGGTGCGAGTTAACAGATATCTCAGCAAATCTGGGAAAGAGAGTAGAAACGAAATAAATCCAGTTTCAGTAGTTACTAAGGAAATCAAAGCAACTGATTGCAACACAAGACTTCCTCTTATTAATTTAGAGAAATTTAATGGGGACATCTCGAAATTACAAGAATTCTGGACACAATTCACCGCGGCTATCCACGATAATAGTAATCTTATTGACGTGGAAAAATTTAATTACTTGAAAAGTTTATTTACTGATTCAGCATTAACTGCTATAAGTGGATTGCCTCTGACAGCTGACAATTATAAAAAAGCTTTTGATATATTAACGGATCGTTTTGGAAAAGCTGATTTATTGATTAGTACTTATATGAATGCGTTACTTTCCTTAGAACCAGTGCGAAAATCTAGTGATGTATCCGCTTTAAGAAAATTATATGATGAAATCACTATTCAAATACGATGTATTGAAACGTTAAAGGTTGGCATCAATTCTTATGGTAATTTATTATTACCCATTTTATACAAGTGTATCCCAAATGATTTGGTATTGGCTTTTAATCGGCAAAACTCCGATGATGAAGCAACAGTAGGAAATTTATTATCATGTGTAAAGAAAGAAATTGAAGCGCGAGAAAAAACATTTTGTTTTAACCAGCCAAATTTTGGACTATATTCCGTATACGGTGCTTTGTTTACATATCAATGTTTTGTTTACAAATCATTGGCGAACAATCTGACGCGAGAGTGAGCGATGCACCGCCAACTGCCGGTGGTAGTTGTGACTGGATATTATAAAGAATACGTGTTTCGTCAGGTTTGGGAATTTGAAATTGTTTCCGTTATTGATGGAAGGGAATGAAATGTGTTATGTTAATATATGAAAAGATTTTGTGTGTGTTTCTTTGAAATATAGTACGTTATAAGCCGGTGGGTGTTGGGGACATTTCTGAGCGGTTATTTAAAAAGAAAAATAGAGGTAAGTGCTCTTTTTTAACGAATCTTTGCAATGTTTATGGTTTTTAATGTGAATTTTAAATTGATATTTGAAGTTTTTATGTTTTCGTAAGTGCTTTTTACGTGCTATTCTAATCATACTGACTTTATAAGAGGTGTACAACTAGGTTGTTTAATCCACCGATGTTTTTTTGAGTTGAAAACGGGCTAGTGTTTGCCCAGTTTACATTAGCTGTACAACCAGGTTGCTTAGTTCACTGTTGTTTTTTTTTTAGTTAAAAACGGTCCACTGGTTGCGTAGTTTACATAGCTGTACAACTAGGTTGCTGAATCTACTGAGGTTTTTTTAGTTAAAAACGGTCCACTGGTTGCGTAGTTTACATAGCTGTACAACTAGGTTGCTGAATCTACTGAGGTTTTTTTAGTTAAAAACGGTCCACTGGTTGCATAGTTTACATAGCTGTACAACTAGGTTGCTGAATCCACTGAGGTTTTTTTAGTAAAAAACGGTCCACTGGTTGCCTAGTTTAGATAGCTGTACAACTAGGTTGCTGAATCCACTGAGGTTTTTTTAGTTAAAAACGGTCCACTGGTTGCCTAGTTTAGATAGCTGTACAACTAGGTTGCTGAATCCACTGAGGTTTTTTTTAGTTAAAAACGGTCCACTGGTTGCATAGTTTACATAGCTGTACAACTAGGTTGCTGAATCCACTGAGGTTTTTTTCGTTAAAAACGGGCCACTGGTTGCCTAGTTTAGATAGCTGTACAGCTAGGTTGCTGAATCCACTGAGGTTTTTTTAGTTAAAAACGGTCCACTGGTTGCTCATTTTTAGTGGAATATATGTGCAATTTTAATGCGCTGATCGTGGAAAATGGTTGGCGACAGTCGCTGGAGCTTGGCGGCCGCAGAGCTCCAGCGACTGTCGCCATGTTTACATGGGGTGCGCACCGGCTTGTATGATTTTACCCAAATTTTTCCAGAAACGAAGAGAAAAGTTTTGGAAAACATCAAAAAAATTACGCAAACAAAAAAGGAATATATTCTGCGTCAACTTTAAACACTGTAATAGAAATAAAAGTCTGTGATTTCTGTTCCCTAGATCACGAATCGAAGAAGTGTAACTTGTCACTTGCTGAACGGCATAAAGCCTTATATGATCAATTTAAGTGTAAAAGATGTTTAAAAAAGGGGCACAAAAAACCATTCTGCAAAGCGAAATGGGTTAAATGTAATTTGTGTAACTCACAATCGCATCTGGAATGCCTCTGTGATACTGACGCTAGCAAGAGTAAAGACGAATCAAAAATACCAGAGACCAACGTCAGTTCACTTTTCCCTGAAAGTTCAGCAACTGATATCCCAACACAAAAAATGTACTATCAAACCCTAAGAACTCAAATTGTTAATAATAACCTTTCATTTGATGTCAGAATTATTTGCGACTCTGGATCCGAAAGATCTTATATTTGTGAAACCATTGCTCAAAGGGCTAAACTAAAAACCGTTGGAAAAGAAAACCTAAAGATCTTCACTTTTGCATCTCAAAATCCTTCGGTTTCAGAGCTAAAAAGGAAGCAAGTAACTTTGAGAAGCTGCGGCGGTGATCTATTGACCCTTGAAGCACTGCAAACCCCAGAAATTTGCGCGACTCGGATCCCCTCCCCTCCAATAGACATAATTCAGTCTCTGCAGAAAGAGGGTTTCCAATTATCGGACACTGGGGCTGGAGAAGGGAAACTTCATCTGCTGGTAGGCAATGATTTCTTGAATGTCGTTTTGACAGGGAGAACGCATCGTATAAATAAATCCCTGATGTTAAATGAGTCAGTGTTTGGTTGGACGTTGAGCGGTAGATTTGAAGGAAGAGATGAAAGTAATGCGCGATCAGGAGGAAATGCTTCAGCAGGGTTGTTTATACAAATTAGTCGCGATAGTGAAGAGAATTTATCGGGAAAGATTCGTACTTTGTGGGAAATAGAGAGTTTTGGTTTAGTTTGTGAATCTGAAAAAAGTGATAGCGATAGGCAGATCATTGAGCGGTTTGAAGAGAATTTGAAGCTTGTCGATAATAGATATGAGACCCGATTGTTATGGAAGAGGGATCCAAGGGATTTAAATGACAATTTTGATCTAGCAAAAGGGCAATTTAATAAAGTGCGGAGAGAGTTAAAAGAGAATACCTTCGTGAAAGAGCAGTTAATGGAAGTAACTAGATACCAGAAGGAACATGATATTATACGGGAGTGTTGTGAAAATAGAGAGGGTTATTTTATGCCTTTTCGAGCAGTTGTACGCAAAGATAAACTAAGTACTCAAGTCCGTATGGTGTTTAATTGCAGTAGTTGTAAAAGAGGGAATTTGTCATTAAATGATTGTTTGGACCAAGGGCCGAATTTAAATCCTAATGTATTAGATGTCATTCTCGGATTTCAAAAATTTAAGATTGGGTTTTGTGGTGATATTGAGAAAGCCTTTTTAATGATTGGAATAGCAGAGGAAGATAAAAAGTATCTGAAATTTTTGTGGTATCCCGATGACGATAGCGAGGACTATAAGGTTATGCAAATGAATCGTGTAGTATTTGGGTGTAACTGTTCGCCATTCTTGTTGAGTGCCACGATTAAATGTCAAATAGGAAAGTATTCGGAAACGAATAAAGATTGTTTTGAAATGCTTAATCGTTCCTTATATGCTGACGATCTGTGTCATGGCGCAGATGATGTCGAATCAGCGTTCAATTTATCTTCAGAAGCGGTATTTATTTTGAGTGATGCGAGTTTTAACTTAAGGAAGTTACACACGAATTCTAAACAGTTGCGTGATTTGTGGATGCAAAATGGGCTATGTGAAGAAAATAGTTTGGAGAAAGATAATAAGTTAAAAGTGCTGGGGTTAGTTTGGAATTTAGAAGAGCATATGTTGAGGGTAGATGTTACGTCGTTGTTGGAAAGTTTCAGATTTTTAGAAAATACTAAGAGGTCAGTTTTGAGTACAGCAGCTAAGGTGTTCGACCCAGTCGGATTTCTTTCACCGTTTGTTGTGCGAATTAGAGGCTTATGCAGGAGATCTGGGAGAGAGGTTTAGATTGGGATTCGGAATTGTCGGAAGATTTATAGTCGAAGTGGAAAATGTGGTGTGCAGAAATAGAGGTATTAGGCGAAATGAAAATAGAAAGATGCTATTTTTCGAAGATGGTGGGAGAAAAGGACTCGGTTGAAGTTCATATTTTCAGCGACTCGTCTATTGTTGCATATGGAGCGGTGGCCTATTTTAGGTTTGTTAATCGGAGAGGAGAAGTCAGTACGTCATTTATAATGTCCAAGAGTAGAATAGCGCCGTTGAAGAAACTTTCCCTCCCTAGGTTAGAGTTGATGGGAGCTTTAATTGCTGCAAGGTTATGGAAGTATTTGTCAAAGGTGTTTTACGGGTTGGTAGACAGAGTGTTTTTGTGGACAGATTCAGAAATTTGTGTTGGATAAAGGGTTCGGCGCAAGAGTGGAAGCAATTTGTGTCGAACCGAGTGATAGAAATTCAGGACTGTACATCGCCTGACAGATGGAAATTCATTCCTGAACGTTCGCCATGGTGGGGAGGCTTTTGGGAACGCTTGATGAAGAGCATCAAAGACCCCCTCAAAAAATATTGGGCAAAGCTCTAGTAACTTTGGAAGAGCTCCCAACTATAATGACCGAGATAGAATGTGTCATAAACAATCGACCTATTACGTACGAATCGAGTGAGTTAGGTGAGCCAAGGCCTCTCACACCTTCCCAGTTTTTACTCCCAGGACGCGACAACGACCTCCCGCAACATTTCCTGGAAGTCTTCAGTAAAACTGCTGATAGAGAAACCTTAACTAGACGAAAGCTATACCAGTCCAGACTGTTGAAGCAGTTTTGGAGTAAGTGGAAGGACCACTACCTCTTACAGCTGCGGAATGCTCATAACTTTACAAGTGCTTCCTCGAAACCAAATCTTGAACCCGGGGACATTGTACTAGTGGAAGGACCTAAGAAATCCAAGCTCCTCTGGGATATGGGTGTGATTGAAGAAGTGTTCCCAGGAAGAGATGGCCAAGTGCGAGCTTGTACTGTTCGCACACCCAAGGGACAGTTGAGAAGAGCAGTCCAGCTGCTGTATCCTTTTGAAATTTAAATTTTGATAATTTTGTTTCTTTCGAACTTTGAACTGAACATTGGAATTTTTAGAACTTTTAATTTGGACTTTAAAGTCATTTAAGTAATTCATTATTAATATTTGAAATTTGAGATATTTCAATTTTCTTGCATTTATGTCTAGAATTTGTTGTTTTTTATTTAGTTTCATTTAATTGTGTTTGCTCATAAAGTGTTACTTTTCATTCATGTTGAAAAAAATATATAATAATTAGGGTAGTTGTGTGTACTCTTTCACCAAGAGTACAGGTGGGGAGTATGTGGAGAAATTGAGAGAATGTTGCAGAGGGCGCTGCGTCGCCACGTTATCTGCGCGAGTGAAAGAGAGTGAATGACTGAGAGTGTTTGGAGCAGCCTTACCGAGAGGTTGCGTTTTAGAGATGGCTGTGTGTAACGTAATTAAATCCTATGTTTGTATATATTGTATAATAGTGAATGTACATAATAAAATATGTATCCAAGAGAAATTTTATTGAGTGAGAAAATTTTAGTTGAACCACCGATATTAATAGAACCCGGCCACTATGATAAATTAATTACTTTGTCATACATGTTTCATAGCATAGATAGAGTTTTTTTTATTCTTCAACAATGAACATTTAGTTGAGGGGCCGTGGTAGAACAGTGGTTAAGGCGTTAGACTCGTAACCAGAAGGTTTTGGGCTCTATGCCGACCTATCACTAAAGACCACTGTGCACATGCAATGTACGTGACGTTAAATACGTAGTTCCGAAAGTCCCCTCGGCGTTCGTTAGTAGTTTCCGAAGGGTACCACTGAAGTATCACACCTTCTGATAATGATCCAAATTGTGGCGGGAAACTCTGCGAAGGACGTATGTAGCTCTGAAAGACACATTTAGTGACGTGAGCTGTCCTCTCCTGGCAAAGATACAAAAATTTAGTCGCCTTTTCCACAAAATAATGTTATCGGTAAAGTTTAAATAAAATTTACGCGAAAATAGGTATGTTTTGGAGTAATAATAAGAATAAATAAGATAATATGACTTTTAAAACGTGCATTATCTCTTGCACGTTGCATGCTTTTCTTGGGCATTCCCTGCCGACGTTCTGCGCCCCCCCCCGGTAGGAAACTTGTGCGGCGCATTCCTTTGAAACTCTGTGTGGAAGAAGTATTGAACATTGTCCTTCATCCTCTTTGGTCCCGAGGTACACATATGTGGACCTTTTTCTTTCCATTCTTAAAAAGATTGTTTAAGATTTTTCTGTAGTTCTGAATGTACGTACATATGCGTCGATGCTTTAATTTTGTATAAACGATGTTAACGCATGTGAATGTGCAAATCGTACACACAGACGTTCACATTTTGTTTTTGTTTGCCGTTATTTTATCTTTGTTTGCCGTTACACAAAAGATTATTTAAATGCTAGTGAAATTTGCGAAGTCGAATTCGTTAATATTTTTTGCTTATTTGCGCAATTCAAATAGCTGAAAAGAACTTGTAGGACATCCTTTACCTTTAAAAGTTTCTTATGAATCTTCCTTTATGGATGATAACAACTTTTTACTACTGGAACTGTGATTGGGAATGAAGCTTTTATTTAAAAAAATTATTTGAAAATGCACTTTCTACTTGTCATTTTTAGATGTAATAGGTTTTTTCTAAATAATTATGAGATTGCTCTTTAATTTGGCACGTGAGATTTGTGTCGGGTCTGAAGAGGCTAAATAAATTAGGGATTTTTCGAACTTGCTCATGTAATTATGCAGGCAGGCGACTGTACCTCGAAAACGCGTGTGCAGTTAAAAACGAGTCGTCCGGTAAATGTTCATGAATTGCGAAGTTTTTTGGACTAGTAAAGATTACTATTACTAACTAGAAGTCAAAGCCCGTGGTGGAGGCAATAGCAATGGGCGCTAGAAAAAACATTTGACGAAAATATGGCTATACTCAATATATTTAATCCTCGTCCACCTAAAATAATTAACTTCGTATTATTTTTATTATAGACCCAAATCGAATTCCATGCTCTGCTGGAAACGCGCAGAAACCTTTTGTATTCGAAAACTTTCGTTTTGTTAAAACAGACTCTCTTATATCAATACTTCATGCAGATGATCATTTACTGAAAAAAAATTAAACTATGTTATCTGAAAAAACTGTTTTAAACGAACTGAAATCGTAACTTTCCCTTCAAAGCCTGATGACCGTGACTTCTAATGTGACGTCATTGTCACTTGCAGAGTCTAATTTTTTAATCATTCACTTTTTTTTTAATTCTCGGAAATAAAATGTAGCTAAAAATAGCAAAAAAAAGCGCCTGAAAATGAGGGAACGGGTGGATTTTCAGATTTTTAAAGTAGCGCAGATTGTTTTCTATATTTTTATACATAATTCTGAAAAATTTCAAGCGGATCGTACAAACGGTGTAGATGTTCCTACGTTTTTTGTGCTTTTTAATCTTCTTGGAGTAATGGCGGTAAAAGTTTTATCTTGAAGTGGTTGCCCGGAATTGTTAGAGAGTGAGTCAGGGGTCAGCGTAACTATATAATAGGATGAAACTTACTATTGAAGATTCGTGAAAGGTTTCTCTCACGTTGCAAGGCCAGGTCACCGATTGAAAATGGACAAATCAATCCACAATCCAACCTCAACTGTATGGTATAGAGCAGGGTTTCCCAACCTTCTTAGCTGGCGGACCCCTTTTTCAGGCAAAAATCCACGGCGGACCCCCCCCCCTCCCCGAAGTTTTCAGAAAGTCGAGCATCGGCACTAAACTACCTGCGGGTCAACACTTGGGAACCGCAACCGCTGTTCAAAGGTGGCCACGGACCCCCCAGAAAGAGCCGGCGAACCCCTAAGGGGTCCGCGGACCACACGTTGGGAAGCCCTGGTATAGAGGTTCAATCGCACTATTTCGAACAACCTGTCCTAGTATTTAGGAATCGACGACTGTGACAACAGGCTGGAGGGAACGCGTGTGGCGGAAGCTAGTTTTGATCCCATTGATTGGGGTGAAAGCAGTGTGGTAGATTAAGGCATTATCCGACCGAACCCCCGATGCCCCTTTGCGCGTCCTTCAATTGCGAGTTGTTGATATCGCGTTGCTACACTACTCCCCCGACTCATAGAGTCAGACGGAGGCTATTTAATGTTGTTCTAGCATTATGGTGAAGCTCGGTGGCTTAATGTTAGCGGATTGTACTGCCATGCCACAGGTCCGGGCTTGATTCCCGGGCTGGGCAAGCTTGACTCACCCTTTCATCCCTACAGTAGGTCGATAAAATGAGGACAAGGTTGCTTGGGAGTTAAGCACTGGGGCTTCGCGTCAGGCTGAGCACCTGACCGAGGCATATGCTTCCTCACCCCAGAGCCCGTGGTCGCCAAGGCGTGGTTGGGCAGCGTAGGTCTTGGCCTAGTATAGGGGCTGTTGCGGCAATGTTTAACTTAGCTAAGCATTATGGACTTGAGAGATTGCTACCATGCGTTGTGAACTTTTTTTGTCGTGACCCACTTGATGTGGACCAAGACCTCCTATATACTAAACAGACCTGTTCATCCAAGCCAACTCTACGGGAGAAAATGTCCGCGCACAGAACTAGATTACGCAACTTAACGCCACCAGATGGCAGTACAAAATCATGCACTTTTTTTGTAAATAGCATGCAATTCAATTGATCCATCTTGTATTTTACGCAGCTTTTGCTTTTAAAATTTACTTTCATAAAGTAAAACAGGCCTTTTTTCCGTTTGAGTAATATCGGTTTGTCTTTATAAAATCACTGAGAGAAAATTACTAGATTAAATAAGAAAAATATAAATGCATTTTTTAAGCATTGTCATTCGGAAGAATTATCGGCACGATGACAGAGCATTCTAACAAATTTAAATTTACGATAGAGGGCAAAAGTTCTTTTTATTCAGTAATATAATAATCGATAAAAGTCTATTTAAGAAAAAACATAAATTTAATTTATTCATTATATTAAATGTTCGTCGTTAACGTTATTTCGTTCAAAATAGGTTCATCATGACTCAATATGTTGTTTTATTTAAAATATGAATTTAAAAAATTTCTTTAACATGGTTCTTATTAAAAAGAAAAGACTACTGCATAAGCATGTTTAAAATATATTCTTTAATAATTTATGACTTAAGTTGAATTCAATACGATTTTTCCCCCACAAGAGGGGTGATATTTAACATGGGAGAAAGAGATATATAGTATTTTTCATGTATAAAAAAATAATTTTCAGTGTAAATTTTTCCAGGGCCGTACCCAGAAAAAAATTTCGGGTGGGGGGAGGGGAGGGGGGTCTGAAAATTTCGGGGCCGGGGGACCAAAAGATGAAAAGGGCTAAATTTTTTCACAATAATTTTAATTTCGGGCGTGGGGGGGGGACCAGAGGGTCTGGTTCCCCCTGGGTACGGCCTTGAATTTTTCAGAAGTGTGAAAAAAAATGTTTTTTTGATGAATGCTTTTTACAACAAAATTGTGGTAGTTAAATATACTTAAAAGCAGGGTTTTAGTTATTTATTAAAAATCATTTGATTTTTTTAGAATTGTGTTTTTAAATTTTTGCAATGTACATGGGGCAGTCTGTTATCAGAAATAACTTCTTAACTATATAGTATATTCTACTCACCGATTAACAAAAATTAAATATCTATGTTTTAACCTAGACATTCTGCTATTTTGTAATTAGATAGTGGAAACTAAATAAGAGGTAAATTTAAAGAACAAATCAAATGTTTATTTAATACAGACCATTTATTTAATAAAGTAAAAGCCACAGTCCATACAATATACAATATTTTTAAGCAAATGAATTATCAATTTAATTGTTTCAATGAAAACACTATTTTTGGTGGTTTGTCAACTCCCAATTTCTTATGAAAGCTAGAATGAACGCCAAAAGAAAAAAAATTGTTTTTCTGTTCCAGCAGATAAAGCCACAGCTCTGTTGTTAATTTGTATATAAACTGAATTTCACTCTTCATAAAGACTCCTTGAACAATTTGGGTCATCAGAAGGAGAAGGAGCTTCTAAATATGAACACTCATTCACTCAGTTGTTCAGCCTAGCCATTCATATCAGCTCTACATTGTAACATCAAGTAAAAGCAATAAGAAATTAACAGCTATATGCAATGGCTATGGGTCCCCCAGCATATTCTGGTGATATATTATCTTCTAGATAATGCTGTATTAACTGCTGAAAAGGCAGGGGTTTCATCGGAGCCATCCGACTCATTGTAGCCCACTTTATGCATGTCACGTCAAAATTTGTAGCAAAAGGAGTGCTTAAAATAATAAAAAAAAACTTTTGTAAAATTACACCATAAAGTTTAATTCAACGCCCATACAGTTGTTTCGAGCAAAAACTTTTTTGCTCTTCATGTTGTTTATGTAAGGGAAAAGTACTTAATAGAGGCTATCCAAAAATGTCATACTTAGGAAGGAAGAAGGTGATAAAAAATGTAACATAACACATTTTGGTTAAAACAAAAACATTTAAAATCAGCAGATTAAATTTTGAAACTTGAAATTACAAGAATATGAGAATTTGCATATATTATGCATAAATATACCGTGACTGAATGACTAGTTTATATTTCTAACTATCTGTGTACATACTACGCAACTCACACGTGCACAACAAGAAAGTTAATTGCATACTGAGTGGTGGTTAATCTGAAAAAACAGTTACATAAAACATAATTTTTATGCACAGAGAATTGACAGAGCATTACTGTTAGCAATAACGATTTACATATCAAACCGTAATCATGCGATCAAAGTGCAAAAATTATATACTTACCTTCTCGAGAAATGGTCTTGATCCATTTTTCTCTTATAACTATATCGCTGGGAAACTCATTTAACGAAACCTTTACGCCATCTGATCTTTTACGTCTGCTATCTGACTTGCAAAAGGGAACACAACAATATGACATCTTTGGAAAAATAATAATAATCGTGAAAATTAAAGCTAATTAATTCTACCACACTGAAAGTCTTACACGTGACGCGAGGAATTGAATGTTTCCTCCTATATTTGTATTAGCTACTAGCGCCCTCTATGGGTGGTTTTATTTTTCCAAGCGGACAAGCCTTTGCTTCGCGTGAAACAGGTCTGTTTGAGTGACAGTCGTCTGTCGCAGACGGCGAGAACGAAAGTGCGCAGGCCCTAAATATCGCACGGGCACTTGGGGCATATGCCTTGGGCACACATCCAGAAATTGGCCTAAAAATGGAGTTTAGAGTGATATATAGGGGCACAAAATTTGAAAAGCGCCCTGGGCACAAAAGTGTTATAGTCAGGCCCTGAAAATGCGTGCTCATCACGTCCTTGTTACCAATGAAGGGAGCGTATGCCGCCTAAACGGCTTTTGATACCTTGAATTCAGCATGTAGATTAGGCGTTATTTTCTATATTTTATATATTTATAATCCGATGGTCAAAAGATGGAAATTTTATGGTTTTGAGTAAAATACTCTCAAAAATCGCAAACATTGCGAATTTATTTAGACTAAGGTGACCATATTTTTGAACGTAGAATTGAGGACAAGTCCCCAATTCTGAAACAAAATTGGGGACATTATATAATTAATAAAATAATTAAAAATTTAATAATTAAAAATCGTCCCAAATTGCTCTTTTACATTTTGAGAACAAATCGAAAAAGAATTGGGGACTTATTGTCACCTTAATTTAGACTAAAAGCCTTATAACACGAACAAAATTTCGAGCAATTTGGCTGCCGCAACCAGTTGCAGAAACTCGTTCCGGCAAGTATATGAGCATGCAGGGTTGCCATAATAAACAAACTCGGCTGCGCTCAGAGATTCGCCGAATTGGCGATTGCTAGACCATGCAATTAATAGGTAGTATATCGCCTCAGCCACCTTTTTAAATATTTGGGATCTCGAAGGGATAATGCAAAATTTTACTAACACTTTCAATCAGATCTATTTCCATCTGCTATTCCGTTTAAAAGACGTTTTTTCTTCGCTCATCACTACGATCTGTATCGAGGGGGGGGGACTGCAGCCCCCCTTCGAAATGGGACACTTTACTTAGCTTACAAGTTGATACCCCCTCCCGAAATAAAATCCTGGCTACGCTACTGTTCGGCGCACTTCATCTAAACTTATTTTGAGATAAAATACTGCAGTAATAGTAAGGTTGGGCGATTTCTAGCCAAATATTTCGATATCGCCAAGCTGGCTTCAATTTTAAAGATTTGCTTCTGACACTTCATTTGGCGATATTTCACCAAAAGTTGAAAAGGCTCGAGTTAGTTTGCGAGATATTGGGGATAGCAGTAATTGACCACAGACTTTCAATGAATGTATTTGAAGTCATTTAGGTGACCCTGTAAATAAATTGCCCAGTTGATTGAAATCAAAAATGAGATTCACAGTTAGATGTTACAAGAGTTCTAAATACAAAATCTCAATGTTCTACGGTTAAAAGCCTTAGTTATGCGAAATAATTTTTGCACCAAATTTGGCGACATTTCGGCAAAACTCGCCAAGGTCGACGACAAATTACGAGATTTTAGGCATGGATAAAACCGTGAATTACTTTCGCTAAATTTGGCGACATTTCGCCAAAACTCGCCAAGGACGATGGCAAATGGCGATATTTTGGGCATGGACCAAATGACTGACTATCGCCAAATTTGGCGATACTTCCCAGACAGTACAGCAAACTTGCTGCAAGCTTGATTTTTCAAGTCAATAAGCTTGAAAATTTCAAGCGTGCAAGCTTAATGCAAGCTTGAATCAAGTGTTCTAGTTTACACTTGCCCAGCTTGCATTAAGCTTGACATTTCAAGCTTGAATCAAGCTTGACAATTCAAGCTTAAAAAAATTTCCTAAATACACGGGGCCCCGGTGCGAATTTTGAAATCAGGGGTCATACAGCGGACCGCAGTGCATGCTGGGTAATCTTGGCGACAGAAGGACTTGGCAATGTAGAGTTCAACTAAATCTGGGAACTCAGAAGTCGCCTTAGCCTAGTTTCAACCGCATTTACAAACAAACAACACAGAGCACTGTAAAAAAATGCTAGCTTACTAAAATGAAATTTGGAAATAATGTGTTCCAGTATTAAATTATACTTAATAAATGGTAATTCATTATGTTATTTGACATTGCTCTTATTATTAAACTGAATGGCAGTAAAACCAGCATTTAAAAATACGCATAATGTTATACAAAAGTTTTGTGCTACAGCACTTAAAAAATTCTAAAGTTTTAAGGACGAACTTTTTTATAGCATGCGATCGATGGTAATGCTTAATATCACGTGTAATCATTGATTAAAAACTAATTAATTCCTTATTAATGAGGATAATAATTGTTAAATAAAATAAATTTAAAATTGCCATAACATTTACAAAAAACACACAGATCAATACCATGAAAAATTACATTTTTTTGGGGGGGGCAAAAACAGCACATAAATTTATTCATTGAGTATGGTAATTAACTGAATAAATTATGGTGTTTTGTTGAACTCAAATCGCCATTCAACTAAAAAATAATAAAAATGATTTAATTTACAGAGTATAATCCATGCTTCTACTAAACTTACATTTATTTTTTACTATTTAAATTTATTTGTCTTTTTTTTTTCTTTTAACTTGAAGCAGAAATGTTGTGCTTCTATATTTAGCAGGACACAAAATATGTGTTATCCCCATCTCCATAGAAGAACTGTTAATATTTTTTGTGTAAGTAATGTATTTAATGTGTTATGTATGCATATAATTTCAGAGTACCGTACAGTGTTGCAAATAAGTTGTGGCAACTTCAGAAAACGCCTTGAGATTAATCCAAATATAATTTAAAAATTTCTCAGTTTTAAAAGTTAAGTGCAATGTACTATTGTGAAAAAGTAATAAGACTTAGCCCTGAACACAGTAGATTTGCTGTCAGCTTATGAAAATTCACACCATTTTCTGTTGTCAGCAGGCCCTGATTATTACATGGGCATATGAGGTACACATAGCCCAGACACTGACTTTAGAGTTATGTACAAGGGTACAAGACTTAAACCAGCTATATATCTGCCTAGATGATGTGCTCAAGGTTGACGAAAACACACTGCCTGAGGTGGTGTTTAGTATAAAACATCACGGCTCAGCTTTTTTCCTAGCAAATGGCAAGCGCCATTCAAATGACCTATCTTACTGGCCGTTGTATTAAATACAGAGGGTGTTTACACATTTTAGTAACATCCAAATGCACAGTAATCCATAATAGACACGTCAGGGGACTTGGGTGGAATGCAAGGGAATAGCTTTGATTCCAGTTTCATTTCTCATTTCATCAAAAAATAGAGCAGTAGATTTAGAGGTATGGACTTCACTACATTATCACACACACGTATACATACCCAGATAACCAGTTACATCCGTTGGATATCCTACAGATATCATTTAGATCCTGCAGCCGTCATATCATACTGTAGGCGTCTATAGAAATCCACTGGCTACTTTGTATCTGACAGATGCTTGAGATCCAGTCAGAGAATCCGACGGATGCCTGCCGATGTCACTTTTAGACGAGCATGCGCAGTTATCAGAACTTTCGGAATCGGAAGTGATCGGAAGACAGTAGCCATTTTGTTGAGCGCGAAAATGTGTGCAAGTGTGGCGAGTGGCTTGCGAAGTTAATAAACTACAATACCTGTATTTGAACTTCATACCTTCATGTAGATAAAGTAAGTTTTTAAATGCATACGTACGTGTATTACTTATTGTAAAAGAATTATTAAGAAAAACTTCTTTTAAGAGTTGAAAAACTTATGATTGTTTGGTTTCCTTCACGTGGTATGTGTGTGTGCTTGCAAACGTTGCTTTATTCAATGCCTAGTAATTAGTATTTTCAGCTGGAAAGGAGTAAATAAATAGTAAAAATTTGTACTACTACAAAGATTTAAAAAATTTGTGATTTTGCAAGTCGAGTTGTTGACTATCCATATTTGTTTTGAAATTGCCTTTTTATAGGTGTCAATCTCGATATTTTAAATGGTTAAGTTTTCTACATTAAAAAAAAGGCTGAAAATAACATGTTACATATTAGATAGAAAGAATTCAGATTTATTTTGGGGAAAAATGCTTAACTAAATTGCTCCTGTTGTTAATTGTTTATTTATTTTTGCTACTGTGACGAAAGATTAACTTTTTACACTACCTGAAAATATCGTTTTGCATAGTACCCTTCTTTGTCTTATTTCACAAAGTTTTCAATTAATTTTGATGGGATATTGCTGGATTTATGTGCTCCGATATAGCATTTGAGAAATGCAACAAACAATTGTGTTTTTAATTGTTGAATGTGTTCATTACAACAAAACAAAATTTACATAAAAAATATCAGCCTTTCTGATTATTTTAATTTATCAAGTTTGCTATACTATGGTTTTTAAATTAACGAAGTTTTTATGTTTGTTATCTGAACAGTTTTAATTTTGGTTTTATAAGTAAACTAATTTGTATTTTAATTACATTAATTTGAGCATTGAAAATATTTAGTTCAGCTTACATTATAAGTTATCCTGGAGTGAGTTTTCTTATAGTAGTATTAAGATAGTGGTGTGCAAAAATGTGATTTTGGTACATATATACAAATAAACATAGGGCCTTAAAAATTTTAGTGTCACTTCAAAATATGTACTACACACTGTAATAAATAAAAAATCTTTCAATTGTAATACTACAAAAATTCTTAGCTTGTGAATTAGTTTAAAGTTTTGTGAAATGTGATGTGACACTTTGAAAACTTTTCTTCAGCATTTCCATGTTAACAAAATTTTTATGGAAGTTTCGTAAGAAGCAAAGTTTTTTCCATTCATTTCAGTGTGTACTGCAGTTTATAAAGAATCATTTTCAATTTTTTGAATCCCTGGCACAATTAATTTTGTTTACCAAAACCATGCATCAGGTTTTGTGTTTCTTTAAACTACAGCCAGTTTCTATCGGCAAGTCAAGTGGCACAGAATATTTTGACATTATAAGGGAGTTATAACTATATAATCGAGGTCACTATGACAGAGTTCAGCAGAATTTGTAGCCTACCCACCCCCCAAACTAAAACCCTGAGTGAGCCAGTGGTTACTTTTTAAATTTATATTGTTAATTTATTAATTATTGTAATGGTTGTACGTAGTCAGAGAATAAATTATAATGATTTTAATAGTCATGTTTATCATCCCTTAAATTAAGTGTAATCACCATCTCCACTGACGTGTATGAGAATAAGATGACTTTAGAGAAATGTTTTGATACAATACTTTTAATGCTACATATACTTTCAACTATCAAAAACAAGATCTCTAAGCATGTTCTTGAAAATAGGTACCTTTTATGATAATTTGAAAACAAAATGACATTAAATTTTTTTTTTTTAAGTTCCTTTTTCATCTGATTGTGCTGTTGCACTTCAGAAAATTTTGCAGTGTAATTCTGTGTTTATTACACAGTTAGTTCTTTTAGAAATTTTCAGAACTCTCAATTGATTTATAGGGATGGGATAATCAAATGTAGTCTAGCATTTAAAGAGGTATTGTTTGTTCGCGAAACAGGTTTTCTTTTGTTTCTGCTTTCAGTCTGGTAATACTTAGGTAAAATAATGTAAATTATGGAAATGCAAAATCATCAGAGTTTATTGAGGATGTATGCACACAAAATTTGTCTTTTTTGTGGCTCCTTCACAAAATTACATTTGAATAAAGCATCCTTAGGGAGGGGGGGGGGATCAATTAAACTGGCCCTTCACAAAAAATATAGTTGAATTAAAATGATCTTCAGTATTTTGCACTGTATTTTAATTTGTTTCGTAAACTGTTTTAACAAGGAAAACTTTGACAAAAATTCACATAAATTTTCCCAGAAAAGTGTATAGTACATTCAGTTACAATATATGTGTCATATATTTATATGCCGTGTTTAAATTTTGTTTAAGGATTTTGCAGCAAATGAAGCTTGAATGATTCAAAATTTTGGATCCTTTCCTTTAAAATCTTGCAGAAGCTTTTATTTTATGTAATTGGACTATAAATATGTTATTTTAACTTACTGAGTGCGGCATTTCGACTTTGATAATAATCAACTCCTGATTATATATATATATATATATATATATATATAAATAAATTTATCAACTCATGCAGAGTGTTAAAAAATAATTTTGTTTTATATTTCTAAGTACTTTGATTTTTAAACAGCATGACTTCTCAAAATTGAAAGTTTAAACTAGTTAAATTCCTTCTGATTACCTAACCTCTCAACAAATAGAAAATAAAATTCTCACTATTCTAATTAAGTTGATGAAAGTTGCAAACTAAAAATATCAATTTACATTTGTTTTACATATTTTAGATGTGCGAATAACCTATCATTAACATTTGATGCAATTTCAGTTTTTAGTAATGAGATAATTTTATTCACATACTAATACATTAATGTGGATGAGTAACATGCAATTTGTATTTATAAACTTTAATTGTAATACTTTATTGTTTTACATTAAAGGGGTTAAAATTGAAGTCTTGGAGAATTCTGGTGAGAAATTGGCTGAAGAACACAGTTGCTTATGATTCAAAGGAAAAGAAGAGACTTAATTCATTAATTATTATGGACCTTAATTGTAGGTAAGTTTTAGCACGTTTGAACTAAGTTACTAATTAATTTGATAGGCTTCTTTCTAGCCAAAATGAAAATCTACAGTATTTTTGCTGGTTCTGCTTATCTTGAATTGATCCATCATTGAGAATGAGAAACCACAACAGAATGTAACCTTTTGTTGTTACCAGAAAGTACCCAAACTTGTAAAATTTTCAGCGTGAAAACCCAGCCCGCCCCGAAATAAAATGCTGGCTACGCCACTGTCAATAACACTAACTACGCCACTGCTTTAGACCCTATTTTGTATTTCTCTGAATTACGAAAGAAAATAAAATCATTCCCCTTAAACGAAAAACAAGGTAAAAAAATATCTTAAACGAAATCTGCAGCAATAAAGCGAAATGTTATTTTGCTTACTACAAAGTCCTTTTGTGAGAGCGCTTAATACCGCCCCTGTATCCTTCATTAAAAGTGACAAGCACAATCCTAACTTTATTTCATTCTATTTCCTTTCACATGAAAACCCTCCACCATGTAAACTTACGTTCCGGGTTTTTTTTTTTTTTTTTTTTTTTTTTGAGGGTGGGGGCAGGGGGACATATATATAAGTTAAAAGTAGAAAAGGGATGTTTCATTAAATTTTAAACAAATATTAAATCAGCCTGACAAGTTGGAAGGAGGGAGTCCCCCCGAGGGAAAAAGGTTTAAACAACTTTGAGACACCCCCCCTCTGCTCTTCCACGAGCATTGGCGTAAATTGGCATGTAATATTTGGATGGGGTGACAAAATGTTTCCGATTGTATAAAATGTCATTATTATAAATAGCTCTGATACTTCAATTTTCTTAATTTTTTTTTCGGGGGGGGGATTGACCCCTCTTGCCCTTAGGAAGTAACGCCAGGGATGAGAATCTTCCGCGGATCCGCGGAATTCCGCGGTTTGGTTATTTTCGCGTATTTTGCATTTTTTTTCCGCGTTTTTAAAAAACTGTTCCCAATAGTTATTTGTGAACAATAAATATCCCAACTCTTATGTGTACTTAATTTTTGACTTACCTGAATTGTGAAACTCTCCAACTCTAAGCGCCACAATAAAAGGTTAAGATAAAATTTCAACAACTTAAAGCTAATTAAATAAACTCCTAAAGCCAAGCAGTTTAATTCAAATGCTAAATGAACTTAATAACTTTTTGTTAAATTTAAACCTCGCTTTAACCGTGGCTTGCGTCAACAATCGTTTAAGACGCACGGCTCCGATCTCCAGTTCGTCAACAGTCGCCATCTTGGACGGGCGTAATGGTTGGTTGGCGAAGTGAGTATCGCCCGGAGAAAACTGTTCATCCAATCGCCGATGCGCTCCCGAAGCCCGGTAAACGCCGTTCAACCGCGCAGCCGGAGAACAACTCAGATATGAGATGCGCAGTCGGCAGTGACAAATAAAAGGAGGAACTTTCGCCGTAATCGAAGCAGATTAGCAGATAGGCAGATAAGCAGTTAAGCAGACCGATAGCAGGTCGACAGCAGTCGAGGCAGTTAGGCTGATCGTCGCCGTTAAGCAATTAGACAGTCAGGCTGTATTAACAGTTGACCGACGTTTTTGGCGAGCGGTAATGCTCTTTAAGCTCCAGACATGTTATTTTTAGCCAGCTAAACCTGCTTCTATTTAATCTTTAAAATGACAGTACGTTTTTAATCAACATTTAATGCCGATTTTTTTTAACCTGTTTTTAAAGTGAAATAGATGTTAGAATTTCTGTTTGAAGTGCCGTCATATAGAACATCGTGTTTCATCGTAATTTAAGGATCTGAAGTTCTCCCTGTGGACTTGTTCTCTTCAAGGTAAAGCAGCTTTTGAAATTGAAATCTAAACGGCTTGTAATGTTTAAATTCATTAGACCATCTTTGCCAGTACTTATGAATTTCTTCAGACTGTGATATTTTTCTGTGCCTAACTGTGATAAAGCATAGCTGTGATATTTAATAGTTCTTTTGCAATGAAATCCTGTTCTACAAGTAATTGCTGACTGTGATACATTTCTGTGCCAGACTGCTATAAATAAAAGTAGATGTCTCTCAATTCAGTGGCTATCCTTGTTTCCATAACACTCTTCACTCATGGCCAATCACTTCTCAACACCAATTTTTGTTTCCCGGGTGTTGTCATTCCCAAATTTAACTTGGATTGTCGACACTTGCGGGAACAATAAGGGTTATGGGCTTGCGTTGTAGAGTGAAAGCCCGTGACTGAAGATATTGAATGGAAACCCCCAGTGCCGAGATGGAGGGGCAACTGTAATATTTGAAGAAATTCTTTAAAGAGGTTTAAAGCTTACCCTGAAATCTCCGGAAGACTTCGATGTTTATCCTGAAATTAGAGATGATTCTGAATCTAAGTATGCTTTTGAAGTTTAAAAATTGAGAGTTTTTTGAAGTTAACCCTTGGAAGTATTTTTGTCTTTGAAATTTGACATTTTTTGAAGTTGAAATTTAGTACATTTCTTTGAAATTTAGAATTTTTGAGAAAGATGGCTAATTCACCAGGGATCTCAACTTTCTACCAAACCGAGAAGTTAAATGCTACAAATTACTCCTCATGGTGTGTTGATATGAAGTTCCTACTCTTGGAGAGAAATTGCTATGAAATTGTGTGCGGTAGGGAGAAAAGCCCGGTGATCAAAGAGGGCGCTGTCACAGAAAAGGATGTGGAGGCATTTAACGTCCGAAAAAGGCTTGCATTATCTATGCTGTACCTCAATGTGCACAGTGATTTCCGACAAATTATCGGTGATTTAGATGACCCGTGTGAAGTTTGGGACCTGTTAAGAAAAAATTTCAAGCCCGACAACCGCAGTCATCATATGCAGATCTTTAGCGAATTGATGCAAAGTAGAATTCAGCCGAATGAGAACGTCAATCTTTTTGCCTCACGGATCCAGAGCTTAGCCAACCAGCTCAAGGACAGCGGAAAATCTCTCGATGAAGTTTTTCTGTCATACCAATTTCTTAGAAATCTGCCGTCAAAATTTGATTCAATTGTCCAAAGTGTTCTACGATGGGACAGTGAAAGATTTGTGTTTAAAGATATCGTCTTGGAAGTTGTGGCTGAAGAGACTCGACTAAACCTCCGTGACTCCGATAGAAAGACGTCAACGAAGGAAGCCTTTAGTGTCCAGGGAAACCAGGCAAGGTGTTTCCGGTGCGGTCGTCTGGGACATTTCCAAAGGAACTGTCGTGTCCGTCCAAGGTCTCCTAGTCGTCTCAGGAACAGATCTCATAGTCCGGGTGCGTGCAGAGTCTCCAAATCAACATCCAGCCCAGCAGAAACCGAGCGGCAAAGGTCCCGAGGTAGACGCCAGAACCCAGGTAACCAGTCGAATAAGAACACTATCCCCAAGACCATTAAAGGTAACAATTTAAGTTTTTTTGTGGCAGAGGCCAATCTAAATTGTAATGTTGACAACCATACGTGGATTTTGGATTCGGCCGCCAGCCACCATTTCTGTAATGATCGCAGCATCTTCTCTAATTTTGTGACTGTTGAGAATGAGAATATGGTGCTCGCTCTGGAGGATCTAGAGTTTCCAATTAATGGAAAAGGGGATGTAAAACTTAAATTCGGTAAAAATGAATGTGTTTTGAAAAATGTCTTTTTCTCTCCAAAATTAAGGAGAAATTTACTATCAGGCCCCATGCTCGATCAGAACGGTTTTAAATTTGTAGGGGGAAATGGAAAGATTAAAGTCTTTAAGAAAAAATTTTTTGTATTTTCTGCTAAACTCGAACGTGGCTTGTACCACGTATACCCCAGTCCCGTTAAGCCAGCTTGTAATGCAATAAGTAAAAATAACCTGAGAGAACTCGAATCATGGCATGCACGTTTCGGTCATGCAGGTGTAGATTTCATCACAAAAACTAGTACTCTAAATGCTGTTAAAGGTTTGCCTAACCTAAAGAAACACCCAGAATTTTCATGTGAACTTTGCAAATTAAATAAACACAGGCGGGTATCATTTAAGTCCGTTAGTGGGAGCAAAGTGAGAGGTCCATTAGATCTAATCTGTTTGGACGTTTGGGGTCCATCAAATGTGGTAGGCAAACGTGGGGAAAGATACTATCTGTCAATTATCGATGAATTCTCTA
Organism: Cheiracanthium punctorium; assembly: GCA_038373885.1. Classification (NCBI taxonomy): domain Eukaryota; kingdom Metazoa; phylum Arthropoda; class Arachnida; order Araneae; family Cheiracanthiidae; genus Cheiracanthium; species Cheiracanthium punctorium. The sequence goes on along the minus strand of JAWZYV010018446.1, from coordinate 5,749 downwards.
AATATATGACTATTTATCCTATGAAGGAAAAATCAGACGTTTTTGACATATTTACTAGATATGTTTCCCGTGCCGAAAGATCACTTGGGTTAAAAGTTAAAGCTGTAAAAACCGATAATGGGGGTGAGTTTACCAGTAATTACTTTGAAGACTTTTGCACTGAAAAGGGCATAAATCATGAACACACAAACAGTTACACGCCCGAGCAAAATGGATCGGCTGAACGACTCAACCAAACTGTTGTAGATGGAGCCAGGACCATTCTCTCAGAAAGTGGTCTTGAAAAAAGCTTTTGGCCAGAGGCCGTGGTATTCTTTGTTCATGTGTGGAACCGGTTATGCCATTCAGAACAGTCTAAAACCCCTATAGAGTTGTTTAAAGGAATCAAACCTTCAGTAAGACACCTTCGAAAATTCGGATCAAAAGTTTACGTTGGTACTCCTCGACCCTTGAGAGGAAAACTTGACCCGAAAGCCAAAGTAGGCATTTTAGTTGGGTACGCGTTTAGTACCAAAGGGTATAGAATTTGGATCCCGGAGGAGGAAAGGGTGATAGAAACCTGTAACGTGTCATTTCCAAAAGTTTCGGAAAGTGACAGTGGAGCGGTGCTGGCGCCCAAAGATGATTCTAGCTTTTCTCAAATTGGTGAAGAGAGTCGAGAATCGGTCGAAGACGAAAGTCTCCCGAGTTCCTCTCCCACACCCAGTATAGAGTCTGATGAAGAATCTGATGCAGATGAAAGTATGGATGATAGTACAATTAGCTCTCCTACTTTTCGAGATGCGATTTGGGTAAGAACCGCCGTCCCTCGACCGGATGGATCCAGGACAGATATTTACTTTCATGAGGAGGGTCAGAAGCGTAAACTGAAAAGCTTAAACGAAATCCAGAAATACTGCGAACAGAATAATATTAAGTTTGATGATGTAACTAAAAGTATGTTCAGCTTTAAAGGAAAGGATTCCTTCCAAGGTGTCATTAACCCTAAGCCAAGCAATGCGGAAGTTAAAGTTAAAAACAAAAGCTGACTAGTACCTGAAGTCCCTCGTACCTATAAGCAGATGCTCAGGTCCCCACAAATTGAAAATTGGAAAGAGGCCATGGATACAGAGTTTCAGAATCTAAGAAATAGAAAAGTTTGGGTTTTAACCAGCCTGCCTCCAGGCAAACAAGTTTTGGGGTGCAGATGGGTATTTAACATTAAAAGAGATGAGAAGGGAAACGTCGCGAGATATAAGGCCCGCTTGGTGGCACAGGGATACAACCAGGTCAAGGGCGAATCCTATGACGAAACCTTTTCTCCCGTCATAAACTTTTCTTTAATTAGGCTGTTTTTTTCTCTGTTCGTGGTCTTGTTAAAATGGAAACATATGCAGTGCGATGTTGCCTGTGCGTATCTGTATGCAAATTTGGAAGAGGAAGTTTACATGAAACAACCTGAAGGGTACGTAGAGGCTGGTAGGGAAAATTTAGTTTGTCACTTAAAACGCGCCTTATACGGCCTTCACCAAAGCGGTCGTGCTTGGTATTTCGAACTCAAGAATGTTTTGCTAGAAATTGGACTTGGAAAATTCGAATGGTGCAATTGTACTTTCTTCTCTAATAATTCTGCTGTACTTTTAGTCTATGTAGACGACATAGTCATTTTTGGAAGGACTGAAGATGAGATAGGAAAAATTTTAAACAAACTACAAAGCAAATTCAATTTAAAAATTTTGGGAAAAACCAAAAGGTTACTCGGTGTAGAATTTGAAGAGGCTGATAACGGTCTTATAATCCACCAAATTCCCTACATTGACGAAATTTGCAAAAGATTTGATAAATTTAAATTACCAATCTCATCACTCCCAATCACAAAAAGCGTACAGTACAGTAAATTACAATCGCCTCAAACCAACAGTGAACAATATCAAATGCAAATCTACCCATATAGAAGCGTCTTAGGATGCCTATCGTTTCTAGCTAGCCGCACGAGACCCGACATTTCTTACGCCGTAAATATCTTTTCCCAGTTCCAGAGTGACCCGGGCATGGAACATTGGAACGGACTGTTGAAATTACTCGGATACGTAAGAAAGACTAAATCATACAAATTAAAGCTAAAATGTGAAAATATGAATTTAATTGGGTACTCGGATGCAGATTTCGCAGCGAATAGAGACGACAGAATATCCATGGGGGGAGAGTTCATATGTTTAGATAAAGCACCCATAACTTGGCGTACATTTAAGGAGAAGTCAGTTAGTTTATCCACTATGGAAGCTGAATTTCTTGCCATGGTTGAGAATATCAAAGAACTCACCTGGCTAGATAACGTTCTAAAAGAGGGTAATGATTGTGGGTTAATCAAATATAACTCTAAACCTACTCTGTTTGTGGATAACCAGGCTACTATTGATTTCCTTAAAAGCCCGATAGAAAATCATAGAACTAAACATATAGATGTTAGATTATTTTTTGTAAGAGATCTGTTTTATAAAGATAAATTTAAAGTAAACTTCATCAGAAGTAAATCTAATATGGCTGACATCTTTACTAAGCCTATCACTCAAAATGAATTGAAAAAGTTTGTTGAGGATGTGTTTGAGATCTAAAGTTTTTGATATTTTTGATCCACCATCATATTTTTGAATTTTTATATTTAATGTTTGATAAAGTATTAATGTATTTTTGAAAAGTGTCATTTTTCATTTTGTAAATATGTCATTTAAGCAACTGTTTTTCATGTCATTGAATGAAAGTTTGGTGTGTGAAAATCCTTGGCCAAGGTATGTGTGAATTATGTGTAAGTTATGCGTAAAAAGTATGAGCATAAAGATTGTGTATATTTGAATCATTGGTGATCACCAGGTCATTAATCATTATCATGTCATAATGTTGTTTGAAATTTTTGCACTTATATATCGTATTTTTCTTTTTAACGATTTTTGCACTAATATACTGTGTTTTCTAGTTGATTAAGGTTTTTGGTGGTTGGATCAGCGTTTAAGAGTTTAAACGTTTAAGATTTTCATTGTTTAGAATTGTGCTTAGAATTCAAAGTTTAAGGTATCAAAATTAACATTTAGAATCTTTGTATTTTTGATTAAGTAGAATTTTTGAATCTTTTTAATTGCCGTTCGCGTCGTTCGAGCATGGGATAACCTGATTAGTTAAAATCCTAACTGTGAAACTAAACATATGCAACTGTGTGAAGTATAGTAAATTTTTGTAATGCTTTAGTGAAACCTTTTTGCATGATTAATTTTGAATCTGTTGGAATTACTTGTGGTTTTTAGTAAAAAGGTGTTTTTAAGGTTTAAAAAGGGACTTTATATTTGAAAAGTATTTGAGAACATTGTTTTAAAATTTTCTGATATTACGTAATGTAACTGCAAAAATTAATTTTTGAAACTTTGCCTGCCTTCTTTTTTCTGAATTCTATGGAACATTGTTTTAAAGTTTTCTTGGTACATTGTTTTATTAATCTTTTGAAGTATTGTTGCTTGAATTAATTTTTGAAACTTTTACATGCCTTCTTTTTTTGAATTGTATGGAACATTGTTTTAAAGTTTTCTTGGTACATTGTTTTATTAATCTTTGAAGTATTGTTGCTTGCTCGTTACTCGCCTACAGGTATGAATTGATTTGCACATTGTTTTATTGCATTTGTAAATGGTTATGATGTTTGATTGTTATATTCTTCTAAGTGCTGGCAATTGCAGTCCATAAGAGCTGGGAGGAGGGGCTTTTGTTCCCAATGGTTATTTGTGAACAATAAATATCCCAACTCTTATGTGTACTTAATTTTTGACTTACCTGAATTGTGAAACTCTCCAACTCTAAGCGCCACAATAAAAGGTTAAGATAAAATTTCAACAACTTAAAGCTAATTAAATAAACTCCTAAAGCCAAGCAGTTTAATTCAAATGCTAAATGAACTTAATAACTTTTTGTTAAATTTAAACCTCGCTTTAACCGTGGCTTGCGTCAACAATCGTTTAAGACGCACGGCTCCGATCTCCAGTTCGTCAACAGTCGCCATCTTGGACGGGCGTAATGGTTGGTTGGCGAAGTGAGTATCGCCCGGAGAAAACTGTTCATCCAATCGCCGATGCGCTCCGAAGCCCGGTAAACGCCGTTCAACCGCGCAGCCGGAGAACAACTCAGATATGAGATGCGCAGTCGGCAGTGACAAATAAAAGGAGGAACTTTCGCCGTAATCGAAGCAGATTAGCAGATAGGCAGATAAGCAGTTAAGCAGACCGATAGCAGGTCGACAGCAGTCGAGGCAGTTAGGCCGATCGTCGCCGTTAAGCAATTAGACAGTCAGGCTGTATTAACAGTTGACCGACGTTTTTGGCGAGCGGTAATGCTCTTTAAGCTCCAGACATGTTATTTTTAGCCAGCTAAACCTGCTTCTATTTAATCTTTAAAATGACAGTACGTTTTTAATCAACATTTAATGCCGATTTTTTTTAACCTGTTTTTAAAGTGAAATAGATGTTAGAATTTCTGTTTGAAGTGCCGTCATATAGAACATCGTGTTTCATCGTAATTTAAGGATCTGAAGTTCTCCCTGTGGACTTGTTCTCTTCAAGGTAAAGCAGCTTTTGAAATTGAAATCTAAACGGCTTGTAATGTTTAAATTCATTAGACCATCTTTGCCAGTACTTATGAATTTCTTCAGACTGTGATATTTTTCTGTGCCTAACTGTGATAAAGCATAGCTGTGATATTTAATAGTTCTTTTGCAATGAAATCCTGTTCTACAAGTAATTGCTGACTGTGATACATTTCTGTGCCAGACTGCTATAAATAAAAGTAGATGTCTCTCAATTCAGTGGCTATCCTTGTTTCCATAACACTCTTCACTCATGGCCAATCACTTCTCAACACCAATTTTTGTTTCCCGGGTGTTGTCATTCCCAAATTTAACTTGGATTGTCGACACTTGCGGGAACAAAAACATTACTTTCCGCTTTTTTGTATGTTTGTGTTCCGCGTTTAAAAATATTTCCAGTGCAGTTTTCTTTTTTAAAGATGTAATCGCCGAAATACATCTTGCTTACCGATAGCAAGACCGTATTGCTAGCTAAGTATGGGACTATCCAATGAGGAGATCGAAAGTCAAAAGAGCCTCCGCGAAGTTTGTAGAATTCCTTTTGATAAGCGCTGAATTTTGTTACATGTTCTCTCTGTTGTTCCCAAGGTGGTTTGTTCCATTCTGCGGTTTTCTGTCCTCCGTAATGGAAAGTAATCATTTGGATATCATAAATAGCATTAACGCTGCGGAAATAAACAAAGAAAACCACAATTAAGAAATTTCTACAATCTGCTTTTTTTTTTTTTTTTTTTTTTTTTTTTTTTTTTAAATGGCTTTCGTAGTGAATTGATTTTGAGGCATCAGATAAATCCCACAACATGCCAAGCTTAAAAGAAACAATTATTCTCCGATGCACGCATTATGCATTGTCAGCATAACAGCTGGCCCGTCCGGTGGAAGAGGAAAGAACTGTTTACTTTAAAAGAAATGGAATTTCTCTCTTTCTCCCTTCTCTGCCGTTGACTACCCAAACAGTCGTTTATTTATTTAATAATATTCCTCTTTGTAAATTAAAAACATTGATTTGTTTATATTAAATCGTAGGCTGTTATTTGGCTTCCTAAATCATAGGCGTAGTATCACGGAAGGTTTTTTTTTGGGGGGGGAAGTGTGCGTGAGGAGCGCACATAGCATATTCTAAAGTAAAAATAGGTATGGTTTTAA
>JAWZYV010018445.1:0-28171 GCA_038373885.1 Cheiracanthium punctorium | reverse complement strand
TCCAATAATCTCAATAAAAAAGTTAAGCCGACGATAAACATCTTCTGAATCTTGGTACCTTCTGAAGCTGCTTTAATGAACAATATTAAATCAATTTTAGGCTACTTACAAATTTTCAAATGAGCTGAAATTTTGCATACTAATCTATTTTAGCTAACAATACAACATCATGCAAAAAAAAAAGGGGAAAAGATTCTACCTATACCATATTCTCCTGACACTAGTCAGGAATCTCTTTGTGTACTTTATAAAAAATCATTTAATATAATTATAAATAACTAGTATATATATTTCTTAAGGATAATTAAGAGACGAGACGAAACAAATCTTTGCATTTGTTTTACGAGACGTGACACGCCTATTTTTTGTGTTGCATCCATCCTCAATAATTATTGAGAAAATACAAAACAAAAGGGATTTAAAGGCACATTTTTTAATATAAGAAAATTTTAGAGAGTAAAATTTCAAATTTTATGAAAACCACTGATGTAAGTTTTTTCACACTTTTTAGCACCATTTAATCTTTTATAAACATATGACCTTGTTGTTTGCGGTCAATATTTGACAGATTGTAAGATCTTGATTTCTGTTTATTAAATGCCACAATATTCACAAAAATTATACAAAGTATTAAAGAAAAATTCAGAGCAATAGGAAGACTTAGATACACAATAACAGGAAATTCAATGCAAGATTACTTGCACCTACAGATTGGAATGTCTGAAAGAAAATTTAAATAGGACCTACGCATGAATTATGACACAATTTTCGAAGTTAACATCAAAAACAATAAAAGGGCCCACGCATGGATTGTGATACAATTTTCACAAATTGGGACATTTCACAATACAGTGAAACAAGAAAAACAAATACGACCTCACTGGAATTATGATACACTTTTCAGATTTCATCAAGATATAGAAATAAGTTCTATGCATTGAATTATGATACACTTTTCAAATTTAACATCAAGATATAGAAATAAGTTCTACGCATTGAATTATGATGCACGTTTCAAAGTTAACATCAAGATATAGAAAGAAGGTCTACGCATTTAGAATTATGATACACTTTTCAAAATTAACATCGATATACAGAAATGAGGTCTACGCATTGATTTATGATACACATTTTTAACATCAAGATATGGAAATAGGGACCATGTATGTGGATTATGATACAATTTTCAAACATTACCAAACATGATGAAACAAGAAAAACAAATAGGACATAACATGAATTATGGTACACTTTTCAAAATTTAACAATAAGAAAAAAAGGGGGGGTCTACACATGGATTATGATACATCTTTTCAAAATTAAATTAAAGATATTTATTGCGATATTTTTTTTTCAAATTGGCACACTTTTCAACGAAGTTAAACAAGAAAGACAAATAAGGCCGGCGCACAGTGGAGTATTCGTATAAAAATCCTGGCCAAAAAGCGAAAATTTTAAATTTCTTTAAAAACAGTAATATATATGTTTTTGGATAGCCTAGCAACTGATGCATCATGAGATGCATGTTTCTCGACCATAATTCATATCCAAAAGATGCAGCACTCAGTTTAAAAGCAAGTTTCTTCATTTCTTCAGTTTTCTTCTTCTCTTTAAATTAATTTACTGATTTGAGACTTAGTATAATTGTAGTAAAATATATGTATTTTAATTATATTTATCTATTAGCTTTAAAAAAATAATATGACTTTATTAAAAAAAATTGTAAACTTTTTTTTTTCTAATTTTTTCTCAAAAATTCACATTTTAAAAAGCTTTTTGAAGGGGTGTCGCGGCTGGTCGCGCCTAATTTCAACTATAATCGTAATTATTACAGTATTGAGTGTCTATTCCAAGAAAAAAATGTTCCCCCAACATCCACCATTTTTATAAAAAAAATTATTTCTGTAGCGCCATTTTTCTTTTTTCGATAATTTTTTGACGGGTGATCGCAAAAGGGATACAAACAAACGCGCTTGTATTTCTCATAAACTATAAATTATGTGCAAGTGTTTGGATAAAGGTATATAAAGTTTCATTTCAGTTAAGATTTAACATCAGTATTGTTACGGAATTACTCTGCTACTCCTGGGGTTCGTCGTTCTAAAGTCTATTTGATGTAAAAACTTCAAGTAAAAAGTCACTTGTCAGGATGGATCACAAACTTTATTGCTTCTAGAACTTCGTAGAACAATCAGCTGTACACATTTCACAAGCACAATCTAGCAGTAGCGTGCTTTTAACAATCCGCTTAGATCAGAAGCTCTCACAAATGCTGTATTTCTCACACAAAATAAGTCACTTTCACAGGCAAAAATTCAGTGGAAATATTCAAGGGATATCGTACACAATCCTTTAAGACACAGCAATGAAGAATTTACACACAGCACTTTAAAAACAGCTTCACAAAGCAAGCTAAAACACAGCTTCTATAGCACTATCAATTCACAAAGCAAGCGTACTGAGAGCTCTTTACACATTGAGCGTTCAACTTGCACTGAACTGTCGGGGCAGCGCGCTGGTGGAATTTATAGAGTAGGCAGAAGCTGCGAGCAGTTTCTAGAAAATTTCAGATAAAGCGGGACTTCTGATTACGTCATAGAAGAGAAATGTTAGGTTATTATGCGTTTTTAATGCAGGAAAAACAACTTCCAGGCCCCATTGGGAAAATCGCGCCAAATGACCAAAAAGTCGCCAAACTTGGCGACTTTTGGCGAAATATCGCCAAATTTGGCGCCAAAAATAAGTCCCCAAATGTGAAGAGATCGAAGCCCTAGGACTAATATTTCTCGAGATTTCTAGAACCTCCATTGAAAAACAATGGCAAACCGAAACCTCCATAACTCCGGTTCTAATTGGCCTATTTTGATCCAACAAAAAGCAAAATTTATCTATTTGAAGCGTAGAATACGAATTTTAAACCATTTTAAGCCCCAGAGCAGCGGGTTGCCCCGAAAATTCGTAACATTGCCCCCTTCCCAAGGACTGCACGTCCCGGGCAGTACAATCCCCAGTTAGGAGGTCACACAAATATCTACAGTGTCCAACCTCTAACCAAATCTTAACAACATAATTTAAGCCAATAATCAATAACACAGTAAGCAAATACACACTAATAAATAATAGACATAATAAACAATTACACTAATAAGTAACAAATGTAGTAAACAAATACACAATAAAAACCAATATATTACAAATATATACACTAAACATGGCGTAAGTGCTGAGTGAAAGAGAGTTGAAGAAAGGGGAAGAGAAGAGAAAGACAGGAAAGAAATGAGAGATGCAAGAAAGGGGGAATTACGCCATAGTGACCGTGGTCTAATATTCAAATAACTAATTATCACCACGGTAAAGGGCTAGCCGATCGTAATGTACAACTCTTGGCTTCGAGTTTGGTGACTTACGAATCCGTACGATGACGTCATTCAGCCGGTTTAGGACTGTGTAAGGACCGTCCCACGGCGATTGCAGCTTGGGAGCAGTGGCGTTTTCTCAGGGTGTGCAACAGGGTGGATCGAAAAGAATAGGAAAAAAATTTTTTTTCGAAATCAATTTTGGCGTAGGGTGGAAAAGTTGCGTCTTTAGTATTTTAGTTTGCATATTAATTTTTATTGAAATCCTTCAATATCTTGAGGTGCCCCAACTGCCTTAAATGTATTTTAAAATTGAAATTTTACGAAAATTAAAAAAAAAATAATATACGAAATTTTTTTAGCCGGAGTGTCATAAAGCTTAGACTTGGGTACAATAGTTCATACAAATATTTTTATTTAATTCCATTCATATCTTCCTGTGCCCCAAGCCCCCGAAAAATAGTTGAAAATTGACAATTTCATGAAAATGCAATAAAAATTGTAAAGTAAATATTTTTTTTTATAAATTTGGAAGGATACCCAGCTAATAAAGTATAAACGTTTCTGCCGTCTTAAAAGCTGCTATACGAAAACTAGAGGCGTTAGGAGTATTTTTGTTGATGCTCCAAAAAATGAAACTATTTGGATTTTTTGCATATTTGATTAAGTCGATGTGCTAACATAAAATAAACTGAAAGAATATAACTAATAAATTATAGATATATGATATAATTAGCGTGAGAAAAAACTATTTTAACCTAAACTCTGATTTTGAGTTAAAAAACTTCATTATGTTCCTTGATTCGAGCCTAGATCTTATAAATCCGTCCCTTCTTTCTTCTCCACAAACAAGAGATGCAGCCTCTGTTACCAGTTTCACACAGCGTTCAGTTCCTTGTGTGTGACATGGGAAGTTAGATAAATGAGGAAATTTAACTGAAGCAATATCCTTTGACAGGAATGATTTTAAGTCTTCATCGGAGATGTCTTTTAAGACTGCAGGCTCTAAACACTCGTTATTGTCACTCCAAAAAATTAAATCCCTATAATCTGTTGATCGCATGCTTATTACCGGTACACGAAAATTTCTCACAGATGAAGTATTATGATTCTCTTTTCTGATAGATATAACCTTGTGGTAAGCTAATTTTCGAATGGTATCTCTATCATCATATAACATAGCTAAAAGCAAATTCTCTGAATGTGCAAAAAATCCGTTTCTTTGGATGACAGCGTCAACAGTTTTTCTTAGGTGATCCGGCATGTATTTTGAGTACATAATTAGCTTCCACAGGTGTCTAGAACCTTCAGTGCACAGTGGCTTTCCTTTTATGTGGAACCACATTGGACCATATACCTTCATAATATATGTAACTAAATGTAATAAAGTCTCGGAAGGCTCTTCTGTTGTCACATAAAGACGAAGAATTCGATTTGCGCTAGTCAACCACCTGGAATGCACTACCGGCCCTGGTCGAATAGCAACTAAATCTTGACTGCATTCTCCTGAAGACACCGCTTTTAACATGTCCAACAAATATCGTTGGTCTGTACTCAAAATATTCCGATCGACATCTGGAAACAGATTTCCCTCGATCTTACAAAATTTCGTTAAAGGAAGTGTATGGCAAGTTTGCAATAACTTCCCAATTGCACCAGAAAATGCTTTGGGGCCATGAGTTACGCCATCAAGCTGAACCAGAAGATGTCGTAGAGGAAGTTCGTTTAGATGCAGCATGCAAATGAACCACTGAAGTGGACGATTTAGTTCAGCTTCTATAATTGCTATAAGGGAATCGGTTGATATACCTTTGTCGTTAAAGAAGGTTAATATTCCATTCTTAATGTTAATTGCAGATACAGACGAAACAGTTAGATGCCCAAGGTAAATGGAGCTTGGTTCTTGTATTAAAGAAATGTGTTCTTCTTTGGTAATACAGCCGTAATACTTATTACCCTTTTTAACTTGTGTTCTAGTTTTATCTTTTCGCCCATCGAAATAGAGCACTTCCGAAGATAAATTACCTTGTTGTAATTCTTTTCTGTGTCTTTCACGCTCTCTGCGAACTTTATTTCGATCAATAACTTTAGTAGTATCCGTTTCGCTGACTAGGCCAAGATCCTGCAGAAGAGCGGAAGAAAGAGATGCAGCTGCTCTCTCTGAGATTCCACGACGATCACATTCTCTGGAAAAAGTGGAAAGTTTTATTTTTTGAACATTTGAACAATCACCAGAAGCAGAAGAGCAAGAGGGTTGCAGATCGAAGTTGTGTTGCAAGCTGTAGGAGGGTCTAAATGAATTTGATTTTCTGCTGACTTCTTTTTATTCCTCTTTATTTGTATCATCCTCTTTCTCTTCGTTTTCCGAAGAATAACTGCTTTCAAACTCTTTACAATCACTAATTTCTTTGAAGCTAGAAGGATAAGAATCAGTTTTCGAGTTTTTAGCTCGTTTTATTTTTCTTTCTTGTCTTTTTTGAAGCTGTTTTGTAGTTTTTTTATCAACTGGCCCGATTATCATAGTTCTAGTACTTCGCTGATCGTTCAAAAATGTTCTTTCATCTACAGGAACCTTTCTTTCTTTTGAACAGCAACATGATGCAAAATCGTCGCATTTGCAGCAAGCAATGTCAAAGAGGGTTCGCTCCCACTTGCCCTTCAGATCGTCCAGTTTCTTTATGTAGCCCTCTGATTCTTTTCTACCATTGTATGGTTTCAAAATCTTCCTGTATTCGTTGTTGAGCTTTGTTATCTTTTCAACGATTCCTTTGTTTGAAATTATTGGAATAGAAGACTTGTTCCATATAATTTCCAACGACTCCGCGACTTTTTTTGATATCAAAGGAGCAGGTGGGTCTTTGTTTTTCATAAGGCTTTTTGTCTGGTTTCTGACAAGCAAAAACTTTCGAATTACATCTGCATTTGTAGGAAGTTTTATTAGAGACATCTCGGTGGGGTTGCCAAACAAAGGGCAAATAGAAGATTTCCTTGTGGGAATTTTGCCTGAACTCATTCTGTCTTTATATCTCTAACAAAAAAGTAAAATAAAATAAAATAAATAGTTGAAATAAATGTAAGGAAGTAAAAAAAAAGAAACATAGCTAACAGAAGAACACTAGAAGTAAAATGAAAGAAAAACAATATATCACAGTATATACTGGAGAAAATTATGAAATAACTTACTTCAGATTATAAACAAGCAATGTAGTGTCGAGCCACATACTTGCCAGAATGTGGTTGATGAAATACTCAGAGTAATTTTTAATTTCAAACATTCATAATCAGTCTCAACAAAAGATGTCTTTTAACATATGCTACATGGAATCGTCTGCGTATCAGCGAGACGTCTCATTCTTTTGGCGGGGAAAATATAGTGACGTCATATCAGAAGCACGGACGGAAGCTAATTCTTGTTTCGTGTCGAGGCTAGCTAGGGAAACAGCCGATTTTTTTGTTTTCTATTCAAATTTTTAGGTTTGGAGCACCCAAAGGAAATGCTCAGAAATATTTGTTGTGCAAAAAGAAATTTTTGGCCATTCGAAAAGTTATGACATCCAAACCATTACATATATATGTATTTTTTTCAAAAAATTGATTTTTTGGGGGTGAGTGGGGCACCTGAAGGGGATGTTTAAAAAAAAAAATTTTTTTGAAAAATTCTCACCTGACCATTTGGCAACTTTTGCCATGTCAGCCGTCATTAAAATAAAAAAAAAATTTTTTCGATCGTGCAAGTCGTGTGTTAACGCCCAATCAAAAACAGAAAAAAAAAATCCTGCAATTTACTTGACTATATTGTGAGAATCCTAATGTTTCCCCAGTTTTCCCTCACACCCCCTCCCCTCCCAGCTCCCAAATGACCAGACTACCAGCCTTCCTGTGTGGCAGCAAAACATGCTTGTCGAGATAAGCAAGGCGTTGGAGACGACTCAGCTATATTCCCACCACTGCTAATTGGAGCATGCGCTTTACGTCTTCTACCTCTTGCTTAAGCTAACCAAGGCGTTGAAACGAAAACCAACGCTTTCAGCTAGATAGCCAGCCCGTCCCCTTTGGGCTTCAGGTTTCACCCCCACGCATTTCCTTTCCTTTTCTCAGTTTTCTCCCTGCAAAAAAACATTCTTTTTTGAGAATTCGTACTGACCAGTTCTGTATCTCCTCTCCTGCGTTGATTTTCAGCTTTTAAAGATTTTAAAGATGGCTTCTAATAGTGTTATCCAAACACTATTAAAAAGTTCTTTTTCGTCACTTAGTTATGTTGAGAAAAAGAAAATAATTGAGAATGGTCGACCATGCCCTAATCTCACAATTTCGACGAATGTGAAAGGCATAAGTGGTGTTGGATTTCAGAGACATTTTCGAATGAATTTATATGAATTATCAGACTGGCTTTATGGATGCAGTGAAGAAAATAAGTTTTTCTCTTGGACATGCTTACTATTCTCAAACAAGATAAACGTTTGGAATAATCAAGGCTATGATGATCTAAACCATCTTAATACCGCTGTGAAGAAGCATATCGAATCTGAAATGCATCTTTCCAGTTTCATGAAATTTAATACTTTTGTATCAACTCTAGCGAGAATAGATGTTCTTTTAGATTCCCAACGAAGAAAGAAAATTGAGTTTCATAATGAGAAAGTAAAAAAAAATCGAGAAATATTGAAGAGGCTTATTGATGCCGTCTGCTATTTAGCAAAGCAGGAGCTACCCTTCCGATCACATGATGAGCATGCAGAATCTTTAAATAAGGGAAACTATATGGAATTTCTTATAGCAAGTGCTGTATTTGATTCCACGTTAAAAGAACACTTACAGAATTCCACAGTTTTCCGCGGCACTTCAGCAACCATTCAAAACGATTTAATTAATTCAGTTGCCGACGTTCTAAGGGATCAAATTTATGAAGAAATCCAGAACACGGATTTTGTTGCTATTATGCTTGATGAAACATCTGACATAAGCAACAAATCTCAGCTGTCAACTGGTTTGCGGTATTTTTCCAAAAACGAGAAAAAAAATTGTTGAAAGGTTTCTTGGATTTCGCGACATGAGCGCTAATAAAACTGCAACAGCTCTTTTCAACCATGTCTGTGAAATCATCAATATATATGTGTGAAAATAAATTAATTGCACAAACATATGATGGATCTTCGGTGATGAGCGGCCATCTCAATGGACTCCAAACCAAAGTCCTGGAAAAATACCCAAAAGCTTTGTTTACGCACTGCTATGCTCATGTAATGAACTTAGTTTTGCAGCAATCATTAGAATCCAATAGAGAACTGAAAACATTTTTTTCCTAATTAAAATCACTAACCGCATTTTTTTCACACTCTCCAAAGAGGCTACACGAACTTTTCCACTTTCATGTCAAGAAAACTGCCGTCATTAGCCAGTACTAGATGGAATTTTACCTCGAGGCTTGTCCACACGGTATGTGAAAATAGAGAATCTTTAATTGCGTTTTTTGATCACGTTAGTGAAAGGGGAGATTTTGATAATTTAGCTGCAATGACAGCTAGAGGATTCTGCAGTTTCCTTAAAAATCTACAAAATATATTTTTAATAAAGGTTTTATCTAACCTACTTGCTTTCTCAGATGTCTTATTCGACATACTGCAGTGCAAAAATGTCGATATTTTGTACTGCAGTAATAAAATTACGGAATTTCAAAATCAACTCCAAAAGGAAAGAGATCATTTTGAAACAGTGTGGTCTTCTGTTAATGAAGACGAAGAGTTAATTCAAATAAAAAAAAGAAGATTAAATAGTGAAACACTAAAGGATTATTGTCGGAGACTTTACTTCGAAATTATCGACAACATTAAAAACCAAATGTTAATTAGATTTGCAAGTTTTGAAAAATTGCAGTATTTTGAACTTCTAAATCCATCGAAACTGGTGTACTTCAGCAAAAGAGAAAATTTCCCTCATGATATATTGAAAAAGCTGCAACAAGTCTATGGGGATATTTTTAATTTTTCTTAACTGCAGAATGAGCTGCACGTTTGGTACGCTTCCAATGAAGGACGGAATAAAACACCTATTTAAATGATTAATCATTTGATAGAAATGAATTTAGTGAGTGGATTCACAGAAATCTATAAATTAGCCACATTGATTTCCACAATACCAGCTACAACATCGTCTGTAGGAAGATCATTCTCATCGTTGAAGAGGATCCACACATTCTGCCGCGCTACTCAGACTGAACACCGAATGACTAATCTAAGTCTTGTTTCTATTGAAAAAGAACTGCTTTCTCAATTACGACGTGAAAATAAATCCAAATTTTATGAAGCAGTTATTCAGAAGTTTCTCCAGAAAGAAAGGCGGCTTGAAGTAGAATTCAAATGAATACAAGTAAATATTCATTTGATTTATATGTATTGTCTTATAATAATTTTAATGAAATTATCATTTCTAACATAATAATAACCTCCCTTCTTTCATTTTTATAATTTTATTCTTAAAATGGCAAATGAGAACTTTTTTGCATTTAGATGTGCGAATTAGCCTGCTGAACAGCTGAGACATAAAACTGCCCACACCGATCTATAGTTTTCACAACAAAACACCTAGATATATTGGTAAATAAATTACATGCATCTTAAATTAACTTTCAACTTTAAAATTTTGAAACGAGCATATCGAACTGATTTTCTGTTAAATATAGATGAATATTATACAAATTTGTTTTTCTTATTATGAAAATTCTGTAAAGGGAATCTCCGTAGTATGTTCCTAAAAATGGGAATGGGCAGGTTAACCCTGAGTTCCAATTTCCCCGCAGCTGTTTGAGCACATTTCTGCCCTTTCTGAAACCGGCCACAGGGCTAATACAGTTTCCAACGCCCTAAGTTTAAAGTCACGAGACGCCACTGCTTGGGAGACAGGCCTTTCCGTCGAGTAGGCTTCCATAGCCAAGCTTTGTCACCTGCGTTGAATTCGTGTCCTGTAGCTTTCGTGTCGTAGCGATTCTTCATCCTCTCCGTGTTCAGGTTGATCCGCTCCTGAGCAAAATGATGCACGACTTCAAACCGTGCACGGAGATTTTTCATGTACTCCTCTGGCGATGAAGGCGTATCTGGGGGGCGGCCGAACACTAGGTCGGCGGGAAGACGAAGATCTCTGCCGAATAGCATCTGGGAAGGTGTGAAGCCGGTAGTCTCGTGGACGGCACTCCTATAGGCCAGCAGGAAGAGGGGGAGTTTCTTGTCCCAGTCCTCTTGATTCTTAGATACCAGGAGCGAGAGGTTGTTCAAAATTCTGCGATTGAACCTCTCCACCATGCCGTCGGATTTTGGGTGTAGAGGCGTAGTCTGGGTTTTGTCTATTCCGAGAAGTTGACATAGTCCTTTAAAAACTGCAGAGGTAAAGTTCGTTCCTTGGTCGGAATGAAGTTGCAGACGTGTTCCATATCTGGAAATCCATTCTTGCACCAATACCTCTGCTACGGTCGTAGCTTCTTGATCTGGAATAGGAAACGCTTCGGGCCATTTAGAGAAATAGTCAATGACAACTAGGATGTATTTGTTGCCATCCGAAGTTCGCGGAAGAGGTCCCAAGATGTCGAGGGCAATTCTCTCGAAACTCGCTCCTACATTGTAACTATGTAGTCTTCCACGGCTTCGTTTCTTCGGGCCTTTACGGGAGGCACAGGCGTCACAAGCTTAACACCACTTTTCGACATCG
Organism: Cheiracanthium punctorium; assembly: GCA_038373885.1. Taxonomy (NCBI): domain Eukaryota; kingdom Metazoa; phylum Arthropoda; class Arachnida; order Araneae; family Cheiracanthiidae; genus Cheiracanthium; species Cheiracanthium punctorium. The sequence continues at coordinate 17,117 of JAWZYV010018445.1, read as the reverse complement.
CCTCGAGCCCTAACCCAGTAGAAGCGCTCGCGAACTTTCTGCAGGGTCTTCATTACGCCAAAATGGCCTCCAGTTAAGCCATTATGAAGTTCTTCTAGAACCTTCGGAATCCTCGAACGAGGGAGTACTAACTGCCATCGGAGTATCTTGCCGTCGTCCGACTCCCATTTACGATACAGGACTCCATTCCTCAGGCGAAGCGAATCCCATAAAGCCCAGTACTGTTTTGTTGCCGGACTGTAAGATGATATTTCTTGCCAACTGGGCTTAGCGCTAGATTTTTCCATAAATTCCACAATAGGTTTATGTCGCTGTCAGCTAACTGGTCCGCCCGAACATTTTCGTCACTCCAGGGATCTTGAAATGGTACCGATGATGTAACTTGGCGGACAACGGTATGTTTCAGATGGTAATTTTTCTCCGCCCTGGAGCAATAGTGACAACTGTCTATGCAGGGCCTTCTCGACAAAGCATCTGCATTTCCATGAGATGCCCCTTTCCGATGACGTATCTCGATGTCATATTCTTGTAATCGCTGTATCCACCTGGCTATTTGGCCCTCTGGATTCTTGAAATTTAGAAGCCAGGTTAAAGAGGCATGGTCCGTTCGGAACAGTAACTTTCGGCCTTACAGGTAATGATGGAAGAGTTCCACGGCCTTAACGATAGCAAGAAGTTCCTTTCTCGTAACACAATAGTTACGTTCCTCCTTCGAAAGGCACTTGCCCCAGTAAGCAATCACATGTTCTTGGCCATCTATCTCCTGGGACAAAACTGCTCCGACACTCTCCTTACATGCGTCTGTGTCCAGGATAAATGGCTTGTCAGGGTGAGGATACGACAAGATCGGCGAAGATGTTAAAGCCGTCTTCAGTTCGTTGAATGCGTACTCACATTCGTCAGTCCATAGAAATTTTTGTCCAGACTCGGTCAATTTGTGAAGAGGTCTTGCAATTTGAGAAAAGCCTTTCAAGAATTTCCGATAGTAAGTACACAGACCGAGAAAACTTCTTAAGTCATGGATATCCTCAGGACGACTCCAGTCCTGGACTGCGGACGTCTTTTCGGGATCAGTTCGGACTCCGTGGGCGGATATTATGTGCCCGAGGTAACGTACTTCCCGACGAAATAAGTTGCACTTCGATGGACTCAGTTTCAAGTTTGCCTCCTTTAATTTCTGCAGCACCTTTCGGATGTTCTCGAGATGTTCTTCGAAAGTCTTTCCGACGATGATGATATCGTCCAAATAAACGAGACATGCTTCGTAGGAAAGTCCTCTCAACACTGTCTCCATCAGACGCTCGAATGTAGCCGATGCGTTGCAGAGTCCAAAAGGCATAAATTTGAACTGCCACAATCCTTGTCCCGTGGTGAACGCAGTCTTTTCGCGATCGTCGGGATGAATTTCCACTTGCCAGTAACCACTCTTCAGATCCAGACTGGAAAACCATTCATTTCCCGATAAAGTGTCCAAGGTGTCGTCTATCCTGGGAAGAGGGTAGCTGTCTTTCTTGGTAATGTCATTCAGACGTCTGTAGTCAACGCAGAACCGGGTGGAACCATCTTTCTTTCGGACCAAAACAATCGGCGAGGCCCACGGACTAGTCGATGGCTCGATGACGTCATCACGCTGAATCTCCTCTAAAAGTCTGTTCACCTCTTCTTGCTTAGCAAACGGCAGCCGCCTAGGATGTTGCTTGATGGGAGAATGGCTGCTTGTGTCTATTCGATGTTGCGTTAACTTCGTACGGCCAAAGTCACCGGAAGTACGAGAGAAGAGGTCTTCAAATTCAGCTATTACTTTGTCTGCAGCGCTTCTCTGTTCTGCCGTTAACTCCACGTCTTGTAATAATTCCTTCGTCAGGCGCTCGGAAGATTGAGCTGTTGTTTGGCTGATGTTCTTTTAATGCAGGTAACAGGAGTGCATGTCGCCAACACTTCATTTTTCTTTATCACCTTCGACTTGTCCGTTACATTTGCTACTCTAACTGGAATTTCTGTTCTCGACAAGTCCACAAGTGTTGCTCCCACAAGTACTCTTCTGAAGGAATGACTATTATTTGGGTGTTCGATTAATCCAAAACGCAATTTATTGCTTTCTTTTACTGTTCCAGAAATTATTGAATCAGTTCTGGGAGGTAGAGTGATATCAGTCTGGGCTATTATTTGCTGAACAGGTAAAATATTAGGTTGTAACTAAAGTTTTCCGCCACTAAAAATATCGTCTGCAAACAGTTCACGTTGGTGTGTTTGATTATATTTTGTCAAACAATATTTGTCATTTGAAAGAAAGATACTTGCTTTGGTACACTGTGTTGTTAAAAAATATCGTTATCATTAAGTACAAGGTGTCTGAAATGGAACTATCACGTTACTGGATTAGAACCATCATTTACTTCCAGTTCTATTGCAAAAAGTTCTACAGAATGTCAAAGAATTATGTGTGTAATTAAGATTCTACTGTTGTATCATGTGGCACTGTGAAAGTTTGGTACTGAAAGGTTCAAAACGGGGTCTATGATATTCAAGGAGCAGAGCTCTCTGGCCGGCCTACTAATGTTGATGAGGGCCACCTGCGAGAACTTGTAGAAGAAGATCAGTATTTAACCACTTGAGAGCTACCTAAAGAGTTAGATATTAATGCCATGCCCATTACCCATGCTATGTATCACATAAACTTCATGTACAAGTTCAATCGCTGGGTGCCGCAGGAGCTGACTCAAGCAGATTTGGCGGAGAACTTTCGTTACAACCTGATAGTTTCATTTTTAATATCGAACGCAGCTATTTCTTCTGAGTCTGAACGAAGCTCATTATTCTTAAAGTCCAAGTTAAATTTGTGCGATTTTAAAAAGTCGAGTCCGAGAATAAAAGAGTCTGTAATATTGGCGATATATACCACATGGTCGTATCTGGCATTTCCAAACGTGATTTCTACTTGCGCTTTTCCGCCCACTTCGATCTTGTCACCTGTCACAGTCAGGAGGGTCAGCGAGGGCGGAGTCCAGATAATCTTCAAATTTAATTTCTTGGCCAGATCCGACCTTATGATGGTTACGTTCGCTCCAGTATCAATCACCATGTGGCATGGGGAACCATTAACGTATCCCAGTACGAAGAGTCCATTACTGCCGCCATTCACTGGTGAAATCTGCTGAATCCACCTGCGTCTTTAAGGTGGAGCTTTTGACTATCTGGCAACCTCCGCCCCGCGAGATGGCCACCTCCTAGTTTCCCTCTTTCATGTTCTTAGAGTTCTCTTGCTGGTCAGGAGACTTTTGACCACAATGCTTTTGTACATGACCGCCGACGCCACACTTCCAGCATTTCACTTTCTTTGGGCCATCTCTCGTTCTATCGGATCTTAATTTTCGTTCTATGAGATCTTCAATTCTCTTCAACCTGTTCTCGACGCTCTCTGTGTCTTTGTCAGCTCCCTCTTGGACCGTGACAGCTCTAACAGCGTGCCGATCTTTCCTGACGGCCCGCTGAGCTGCTTCTAGCTTCATTGCGAAGACGAGAGCAGATTTCAAATCCTGATAATCCTCCAACATAAGTGACTTTTGGGTTTCTGGATCACGGATGGCTTCAATAAAATGACGCACCGCCATTTCTTCTCGGACATTATCAAGGTGGTCCATGTAGGCTAGATGACACAGCCTATCTATGTCCGAAGCCAGCTCTTGAAGGGTCTCGCCAGATCTCTGCATCCTTGACTTAAGTTGGATTCTACTATATTCTTTCTGGCACTTCTCTCCGAATTTCATCTCCAAGGCACTGGCAAGGGCGTCAAAATCTCCTATCTTGGTCGCTCCGATAGTTTGCAATACATTAATTGCATCTCCGCTAAGGGAAGCGGCCAGTTGGTTCGCTTTCACGGACTCGCTCCAACCATTGGCTCTGGCGACGATCGAAAATTGGGTTTTGTAAGCTTCCCAGGGAGTCTTTCCGTCATAAGGCGTTAGTTTCACTGCTGGGTGGCGTGACGACAACCTGATGTTTTCTGGTACCTTTCCCAGCTTTACCAAACTGTCCAGTTTTTCTTCTAGCTTGTGATCGATCTTTTCCTCTATTCTTTCCTCGTATTTCGCTTGACTTTCTTCCAGGAGTGATACTCTTTTCTCCACTTCCTCTAACCCGGTTTTCATCTCTTCGTGAGCGGTTTTTAACTCATCTAATCCGGTTTCTATTTTTCTTTGTCCATCTTCTACTTCCTTCTCTAGTCCGACCAATCCGGCTTCAATTTTCTTTTCTAAATCGGTCTGTCCGGTTCAATTTTCTTCTCTAAATCCGCCTTCATCTGTTCTTGTCCGGCTTTCATCTCGTCTTGTGCGGCTTTCATCTCGTCTTGTCCGGCTTTTATCTCTCTTTTTATCTCATCTTGTCCGGATTTCATCTCGTCTTGTCCGGATTTCATTTCCTGCATCATATTCATGAGCTTTTGAAGTTGTTCTTCCATTTTTCGTCTAGTCAAAACCATAAACTGGAAAATTAAAGTCTTTCTTTAGAATCCCACTTCTGACACCGAATGTTACGGAATTACTCTGCTACTCCTGGGGTTCGTCGTTCTAAAGTCCAATTGATGTAAAAAGTTCAAATAAAAAGTCACTTGTCAGGATGGAACACAAACTTTATTGCTTCTAGAACTTCGTAGAACAATCAGCTGTACACATTTCACAAGCACAATCTAGCAGTAGCGTGCTTTTAACAATCCGCTTAGATCAGAAGCTCTCACAAATGCTGTATTTCTCACACAAAATAAGTCACTTTCACAGGCAAAAATTCAGTGGAAATATTCAAGGGATATCGTACACAATCCCTTAAGACACAGCAATTAAGAATTTACACAAAGCACTTTAAAATCAGCTTCACAAAGCAAGCTAAAACACAGCTTCTACAGCACTATCAATTCACAAAGCAAGCGTACTGAGAGCTCTTTACACATTGAGCGTTCAACTTGCACTGAACTGTCGGGGCAGCGCGCTGGTGGAATTTATAGAGTAGGCAGAAGCTGCGAGCAGTTTCTAGAAAATTTCAGATAAAGCGGGACTTCTGATTACGTCATAGAAGAGAAATGTTAGGTTATTATGCGTTTTTAATGCAGGAAAAACAACTTCCAGGCCCCATTGGGAAAATCGCGCCAAATGACCAAAAAGTCGCCAAACTTGGCGACTTTTGGCGAAATGTCTCCGAATTTGGCGCCAAAAATAAGTCCCCAAATGTGAAGAGATCGAAGCCCTAGGACTAACATTTCTCGAGATTTCTAGAACCTCCATTGAAAAACAATGGCAAACCGAAACTTCCATATCTCCGGTTCTAATTGGCCGATTTTGATGAAACAAAAAGCAAAATTTATCTATTTGAAGCGTAGAATACGAATTTTCAACCATTTTAAGCCCCAGAGCAGCGGGTTGCCCCGAAAATTCGTAACATTATTTTAAATTCAGTATGTAATTTATTTTTCTGATGTAAATTGGCTATAAGAAGAAAATTTCTACATATTCCAAAATTGCCCTTACTTAGTCCTGTAAATAGTCCCATCTATTGACAGCTTAGTTTTCCATTTATGTCGTAAATTGTGTCCAAAGCAAAAACTCCCCAATTTTGGTTCTCAAAGGATGACAACTGTGACTTCGGGTCATGGAAGTGTGAGTGTGTAAACAGAAACACGTGCTACCTCTTTAAGTCATTTTGAAGTGCTGGCTTGAAATAAATTACTTTCTCCTCCAGCTTGGAATGAAATTTTATGGGTTTGCAAAGGGGGGCTTCTTTTAAGCAATGCCCTTATATGATCTGCTCTAGATAAAGGCCAATGAAAAATTGCAAGCCTTATAGCAGTGAGACCCTATAACTTCTTCTTCCAGAGGGACCCGACAGTGGTCTCTCTCTCTCTCAAAAAAAAAAAAAAAAAGGAAGAAGGAGAAGAAAAAGAAAGTGATTCTGAGTGAAGACGAATATTAGAGTTCAAAAGAATCGGAATGAAAAAGTTAATCTTCAGAAGTCATTAGAAAACTAAGTTCCATATAGTAACTACATTTAGAAAAGTGAAAAATCTGAAAACTTTTATGATAAAAATTTATTTATAGATAAGTAGTATTATATTTATAAGTATGACCAAAAGAGCCGAGAAAAACCAAAAGAGCAAGTAATGATGCACGATTTTAAAAAATCGTTTAATTTATTCCCATTTTTACTCAAAAATATATCCGTTTTCGCTTAAAATGTTCATTCAAACTTTACTGATAACATTATTTTGTAGAAAATTCGACTAAATGTACATTGTTAAAGATTAAAAAACTGAATGTATGCTGAACAATGTGAAAGGGGGGGGCGCTACCGTAAGTTAGCCTTTGTTGGGGGGGCGAAGTTAAAAGGTTGAGAGCCGCTGGGTTAAGGCACGGCTATTTTCCTTACGGGAAGGTTGCCTTGGCGGAGAGCTTTTTAAGAGGCTCTAATGCGCATTCACGTGACATCTGGAGAAAATCGCCCAAAACTCCAGACCGTTAGATCGACAGCCGCGTGGTATTACATTTATAAGTGGTATTATACAAAAGCAGTACTTCCCAGTAAGGGGGGACACTCCCCGGACAAGACATTTGTTAGAAACCAACTTCGAGTCGTTTAGCGATATATCGCCAAATTTGGCGACAACACGCTTTTTTATATAATTTAAGAAGTATATAATACTAAAAAGTAAGTCAAAAGTCAACAGTAATGATTTTAACGTTAAAACACATGAAAAATATTTTTGGCCAGGATTTTGACACAAATACTCCACTGTGCGGCGCATGAATTACGATGCACTTTCCAACGAACAGAAAAATAAATAAGTGCATACAAGTTAGGTATTTCAGATGTTTTTGTTATTTTAATTTTTCCCATGTAACTTATTTTGAAATTAAACAGTGAGTACACTTGAAAGAATGTTTAAAATATAATAATAAATTGAAATTAGTTACAACTGACGAGTGCAGACGGTGCTTCAAATTCGAAATTTTGTACTGAATAAATAGAAAATATCCCTAAATTAATATGAGTACTTATTTATTATCGAATGTCTACTTTTGAAGCTATAACTATTTCTAAAAATTAAAATAGAATGTCATTTCAATGATTTAGTAAACATTATAAAAGATGTTCACCGTAAACCATCGTTTGTCAACATTATCAACTGAAAAATTTCAGTGCATTTTTGTTTACATATAGTTGTGCGGAATTTTGAGAAGTTTCTAAAATAAGATTAAATGGAACAGTTTCTTTAATAAATCTGAATTGTTTTCCAGAACTTAAGAAAAGTCCGATGTGCTAATATAAAATGGTTTTTGTGTTTTGTACTAAACACACCATTGGGTTTGTTGTGTAATTATCTTCATTGCATAAATCACCTTGCTAGAAAAAATAGAAAATTGTATCACAAGTTAGTAAAGCGAGCCAGGATATATATGTATATGTATGTATGTATATCCTACATATTCATACTACAAATATGTATGTACAGCTGCGGAAAAAAAAGTCCCACTTGTACTTTTTTCGGCCGTCGTTCGTCGTACAGCAAAGTTACAGATACCAATCGTTTACGATTGACGTACACTTTAATTTGCTATGCATAAAAATTGCATAAGGGGCCATCTACATATTAAAATTCGTACCAATTTTTTTTTCTCAATAGTAACCCCTAGATTTGACTTCATATTTCAAAAATTTAGCTCATTTTAACCCCGGATACCCATTTCAAGATATTTAAACTGAAATTGGGTGAGTTATGAGCTTGCAAAATCCCCCTCCCCATATGTTAAAATATTTTTTCATACTTCAATTCATATCATATATAATATTGATAATAAGAAGCTGATTTTTATTCGTACTATTAGAATTAACGACCCAAACATAATTTAATGTTATTATGATTTTTAATAAAACATTAATATTAATTATGAATTATTAAATTAATATTAAAAAATTATGAATAGCGACCTAGTCAAATTTCGATGGAAATAGATGCAGAAAGAAATATTACATGGCTGTGAAAAATTTCAAACTTTTACGTTCAGTAGTTTAATTTATATTAAATAAAATATGTTATTTTCATGAGTTAAGGGACCATATATAAATTTATTAAGTGAAATTTTTTTGAAAATAGCATAAAATAAATTAGATTTATTTTGTGCAAAAACACAGTAAAAGATACCAGTATTAAAATATCAAATTCTGAAGCAAATAAATTAGAGGTTTTTACAGTTTGATAGGGATTCTATAAAGCGTGTATTGTTGCGTCCGCTACCATATTCCCCCAAATAAAATATTTTCCAGCTATAGAATTAGACGCAGTAGATGTATGTCTTCTAATACAACGTCCTATTTCTGAAAAACTAACATCCTCAACTTTCCAGACGTGAATGTGACTTTTTTTAATATCGGAAACATTAGGTCTTTGGACTTCCCCATACTTTATCAAACATTCAAATCACGTTTTTCTGTCTAAATTTTCATCTGACTATAAATTAAAATACCGCCAAAAGTCTTAAGAATATTGCACATTGCAGACGATAGTATTAAATGAAGAAAGTGAAATAGCAAACACAGTGATAATATTGGGTTGGCAAAAAAGTAATTGCGTTTTTTACAGGAAATTCAAACAAATAAATTTTCAATAATGAAACCATTCTTCAAGTTCGACCATAGCTGAGTAATATCCATGCTTGTAGTTGGAAGAGCAGAGCGCAGCCTCTAACTCCTGCGAACATTTCAGCTGTCTAAGAGAAACATCAAAGGAAATACTGAAAAACAATTTCAAAATTAGAAAGATTTTCAAAATCGTGAGCAGTAGTTTTGCATTTTCCCCTTAAATCATGTGTACGGACCAAGAAAGTTATGAACTCTAGGGTCATTTGGACCACAGACTAAACATTCTAATTTCTACCCTTGATATTCTCAGTACAAAAAACTTTGACAGATGGAAACAATATTTTTCTTGAAAATAATATTTATTTCTTTTAACTCTCGCAAGCGAAATTAATGAAAGGCAAAAAGCTCGGAACCTACAAATAGCGTTTTTCAATTTGCAGAAAGTCCCTTAAAAACGTGCAAAAATTAATTCACAATATCTACTAAAATTATCGTAGAAAATTGATTAAAATTTATATTTAGGGTAATTTGAAGGTTTTCTTTCGTTTAATAAAGTCAAAATACGGTGTTGCTATTGAGAAAAACGAAGTTGATCCAGAATTAAATATGAAGACGGCCCCTAATGCAAATTAAATTAATAGTAAATTAAAGTATGCATTATTTTCAAACGAATGGTATATATAACTTTGCTGTACGACGAACGACGGCGAAATAAAGAGCAAGTGGGACTTTTTTTCCCGCAGCTGTACATCCTACAATGCTAGGGGGAAAATCTCCAGAGGAAATTGTTTATTATTGTAATTCAGCCTCATTAAAATGTGAAAGTTGTATGCGTGGAACAGAACTTGAACACTACAATAATTAATTTTTAATTGTCGATAAAAAAATTAATTTCTTGTTCAGTTGAGAACTAGAATTGTAGTGTTAAATATATATATATATACACACATACACACAAACATTTCCGCATTTGTAGTATCACCCATATCTCCCCCAAGCAGTGGCGGATCCACGGTGGGGAAGGGCTCTGGGGACTCCGCCCCTTTCTAGAGCTAGAAATAAACTATGGATTAGGAAAGTTTTAAAAAAAATTGTAAATTTTCACATGAACTGAAATTTTAAAAGTAGCACTGTATATATAGTTGACTCTCTGCTTAACGACGATTCTTCCAAACGATTTCATACAGTTGACTCCCTGTGTAACGACGATGTCTTTCCAAAGACGATATTTCAAAGTCCCAGCAACTCCAACGTAAAAAAATTCTATTCAAAGACGACGTCGTTTCTGTTTAACAACGATTTTTTTTTTCATCTTACGCTACACGAACAGGGGAAAAAATATTTAAGAGTGGGAAAAAAGTGTCGGGGAATGTCAAAAGTGCAATTCGCAAGACAATTTCAACTACCTGAGTGTATTCTCAAAGGTATTTTAGAAGCAAAGAGAAAATTCTTGAAGCAGCACAAAAATTTAGTTCGGGATCCAAATCCAAACGGCCGAAAAGTCAATGTGGCCGATTGGAAGAGTTTGCCAAGGCACTTCTGCATGCAAATGGTTGCATGAAGCAAGAGCATCCAACATTCTAATTTCTGTGCCCCACCATGACCGAGTGGATAAGACACTCGACATGATAGACTGATGAAGTGTGAAGGTTCCGCGTTTGGGCCTACCGCGCGGCTGTCGATCTAACGGTCTGAAGTTTTTCCAGATGGTTTTCTCCAGATTTAACGTGAATACGCGTTAGAACCTCTGAAAAAATCCTCCGACCGAGGCAACCGCCCCAGAATGCAGATGCCTCTAGTACAGGCTTGCCACATAACACATAACTCCAATTTCTGGAGGCCCGGCGAGTGGCTGAGCGCATAGCGCTCGCAACTGGGAGAAGAAAAGTGCCTGGTTCAAACTCAGGTCGCGTCCGTCAATCTAGCCGTTCGGAGTCTTACGCAGTTTTCTCCGAAACTTCTCATAAATACGGATTAAGACCCCTTAGAAAAACCCCACGTAGGGCACCCCGTACTCGGCCTAGATCCCTCATGTAGATAATTGTTCGTATTACCAAAATAAAATAAAATCAAGTAATTTCTGCAGTACTGTTATTCTGGCAGAAAAATTTGGAATGCAAAATTCTCAGGCTTCGGCTGGTTAGCTAGAAAAATTCATAAAATGGAAGCTGACGCATTTCACATTTGAGAAAATCTGGAAGAAAGAATAACGGGCAGGCAAAAAATGAAACAACGGATTCTTTTTAATTTTATTGTATTGCTTGTCATTCTACCTTTTTCTAAGGTAACTTAAAATAATTTTTTGTGGATGAAATAATATAATGATAATAAAAGTAACATCTTTAAACACGCCAATATATCAAGAAAAATATTCACAGTCCTAAGAATGTAAAGTGTAAAGGGTTGGTGTTGGTGCTGTAGGATTACGGCCAAGTATCTGCACATGGAATCTAAGCCGATGGGTAGGGTGCACTCCGTGGGGGTCTTTCTAAGGGGTCCTAACCCATATTTACTCTAAGTTTCGGAGGAAAGCACGGAAAACTCCGAACAGTTAGGTCGGCGGACGCGAACTGGTTTTGAACTAGGCATCTTCCAAAGTGTAAAGGGAAATGTTATTCTTTTACAAATTCTGTTTATGGAAGATCTCTACTTAAGGACGATTTTTCACATTTTCACGGTTCCTTGAAAGTCGTTAAACAGAGAGCCAACTATATATATATATATATATACCAAGAATATTTACACCAATACTTATTGAATACTTGTGGACTAAACATAATTTCTTTATTTACAAAAATGATAGAGCTTTTATTTTTAGACAGAAGGAGGGGCAAAATTTATTCACTCGCTATCGCCACAGTGGCTTGAGCACAATTCCCAGTTTTATTTGTACAGTGGAACCTGTCTAATGTGACTGCCCTTAGGAAGAGCAAAACTGGTCACCTTATACAGACGGTCACCTTACAAAGGTTGTAAAGTGTGATGGTTGTAAAGCGAAATTGTATTAAAGTTGTCACTATAGACAGACGATCTCTTTACCAAGGTGGTCACTTTAGCAGGTTCCACCGTATTTGAATGGACGACGGCACACTGCTACGGGGGGGAAAATCTTCCGTTGCTCTCTCCATTTTATAGGGACGGAGTTTGAGGTTTAGTGCAGAAATCTTTTATCGGTAAACCCCGAATTGCCATTAGAAAGTCGTAAAATTCGCGACGAGAATGCCCTCTTACCCACTGCAGTCACGTTAGACGCAGCGGCAATCAGCATCGGCCTTAAGTGATGCTGAAGCATAGACGAACAATCCAACCCTCCCCAATTTGTACAGCTTTCATTCTTTCAACTGCTCTCATAAGTTGTCCACACCACCCAGACGTATGGGTACAAATCCTCATTATAAAAGTAAAACATATTCTAAGATATCAGACAAAGCGAGTGCCTGGCAATGTATAGCTACTCTGGTTTTAAAAAAGAAAGCTCAAATTGTAAATAGCAAGTAATAGTGATAATAGTTGTAAATAGCAATTGAGGTTGGTTTACTACAGTCCTCACAGAAAAGGATGGGAATTACTTAATCTGGAAAACTTAATGCCATCCTAAAATGCGAAAATGTATGCTGTGAACACTGTATATTGCACGGTGGTTGTGAAATGGGTTCAATAATGCATTCAGCAAGTATACTCTGTACACACTAAAATGTTAATGGGTAGGGCCCGCGAACAACAACATGAATAAAGGTCGTTGCTGATTAGCCACGTCTTGTCGTCACTACAGGGGTTAAGGCGACATTTTTCTGGCGAATATTACGACTTTTAATGACCAGTCGGGATCTACCAACAAAAGATTAATGTGTTAAACTGAAAACTCTGTCCCCCCCCCACACAATGGAGAGAGCAACGGAACATTTTTTTTCCCGTATCAGTCCCGTCGTCCATTGAAACGCAAAAAAAACGTGGCTTATGAGCATCGGCCTTAACTTGATCAGTATAGGGAGCACGATGGCTCTGTCCCCCCCCTCCTTTCGCGAGTTTTTTTTCGACAATTCTTGCAGCAGACAACATACTTATTTAGTTGTGATACACCATGTCTAGTTATACATTGGGAGAAAAAGTATTGGGAAATAAATGTACCATCCCAATGAAAAACGGAGCCACCCCCAGATGATTTCTCTGGATACGCCCCTGCCCCCAAGTAGCACACTTTCGTTTTTAAAACGTTGCTAACACGGAATCGCGTTCCGTTGCAAAAACGTCAAGCTGTAACGCAATGAATTCGCAAATGTGTCATCGCTTTCCACCGATTTAACACCCATTCTTTGCCACGTTTTATAAACGTTTGCTGAAACGAAAGAAAGTGGATAATACACCTATTTTGCCACCATTTTCAAACGTTTTAAAATCGTTAACACGGATGTACTAATCTAGCATTTTACAGCGTTTTAAAATCGTTGCAGAAACGATAGTGTGCCTATATAGCAACCATTTCCCAACATTTTTAAACCGATGCAGAAATCATAGTACGCCTATTTATCAACCATTTTTCAACGACTTAAATGCGTTTAAACAACGTCAATACAACACCATTTTTCAGCGTTTTAGATCGGTTGCAATATTATTGCAACCGTTATTGAATAACGAAAAGAAATCGATGATGCTTTCATATTTACAACTATTTTACCACGTTTTAGATAGTATGCATAAACAGTTTTATTTTGAAATTTTCTCACGAATCATGAACGTTTTTTCATAAACTTAAGTAGCAATAACAAATTAGAATTTTCAGAAACATTTCTTCTTAATCAAAATTTTCCTTAATTTTTTTTCTTTCAAAAAGTACACCCCCCCTCCAACAAAAATAGTTGATTAAAATCTAGAAAAAAGATATCTCAATATTAGAAATATCGGAGCATGGGTATTTATATAAATATATAGTACAGAGTAAGTACTATATATACATATATATTTATATAAATACCCTGCCCCCCATATTTGGAATATTTAGATTTTAAAGTAATAAACCATTTTGGTTAGGGGGAGGTAATTAAAAAAAATTAAGGAAAGTTTTCATTAAGAAAAAGTATTTCTGAAAATTCTAATTTATTAGACGACTTAAGTTTATAAAAAATCGTTCATGATTTGTTAGAAATTTCACAGTAAAACTGTTTATGCATAATACCTAAAACGTAGTAAAATAATTACAAATATGAAAGCACGACCGATTTCTTTTCGTTATTACAATCTATCTAGTGCGCTGAAAAGTGAAATATTTATAAAGTGTATTCACAATGGTTTTTAGACTGAAAATTCTAACTTGTGAAGTGACTTAAATGTAGAGAACATCTTTCTGGAAGTGTTTGAATTTACAAATATATAACATAATAATAGGAACATCTAAAAAAGAATTAGAATTAACATACATACTTTCTTATAGATATATTTGTGTCAATTATAATCTTCAGTATTCAGTTCTCCTTATTCTGTATTAACATATTTTCGACAGAGGCTGCATTATTTCAACACGTGTTTATACACACGCACGGGAATTTATAAAATTTTTACTCCATATTGCACATATGTACAACCTCCGGATGCGGCCCGCCACGGCTTTTCATCCGGCCTTAGAACATATCAAAACCCATATAAACCAATCAAATTCCCATATAAATCCCAATTATACTGCCCGTGTCTTCGCTAGTATCCTAAAGTTTAGCCCGCAACTTTTTAAAGGATCCCATACATGCCGTATTGTTTCAGAAGAGCACGATACCGTGGAACCTGGTAAAGGTATATATCCCAACTTTTGTAGAATTTCACTTTGCAATCATCATGCTTTCCCATCTATATTCACTTAGTGTTCACTTAAAACACTAAGTTATGATCACTCTTAGTCATCTGAACCTTTAAAACAAGTAATGCTATTTTAAATTTTAAAAATCAGTTATCCAAAAAAATGAAAAAGAAATATCAATAATAATATTAGTGATTGCAATCAACTGTTAATGTTATTAACTCCTTACTATACTTTTTCTGTAATAAGTAACTTCCATACAAAAAAAAAAAAAAAAAACTGGAAATATTTTTATTGGGACATATATTCAAGCAACGTTTTTATGTTTGTTTCACATTTCACAGGTACAAGGTCAAAATTTAGAATGCATTCCATGCCATAACTTTTCATCAGCATCTCCAAATTTTCAACTTTTAGCCATAAAATCTGAAATAAATACGAAAGCATTAATTAGAAATATAGATAATTTTTTCCGGGGAGTGGGGTGATTGCTTTTACACCCTTTCCTATTATTTATTGTTAATACAATTTACATTTATTCTTATAGTTATGCAAATTTTCATGTTTCTTGCTTCTAGTTAAAAGCTCTTCGTTCTTTATTTCCGAAATCAATTTAACATGTTTTCATCACAATAAACTCAATTATGGGATTAAACTCAATTATGGACAAAGAATGTCACAAATCATGAAGGAAGGGGGAAATACCATTTCATTATGTTAACAGAAACATGAATTTCAATTAACGAATTCACTATATATGTGTATATAAATGTAAAGATATTGCTAAAAAATCAGCTGTTTAAAACGTTCATATTAACTCTAATAACTCTAGTAGTGTCTTGTGAAAAAAGTAGTGTCTAGTAACAATAAAAAATACTAGATCGCACCCACCTCCCGAAATGGAAACCTCTATGCGCTACTGAATACAAACTTTGAATTTTAAATTGCTGAATATTCTTCTTAATATTCTGAGAAAAGGTTGTCGATGTATGCATTATTTTAATCTGCATAAATAAGTTTCTAGTCTTTTTTGCGTGACCAGCATTAAAAAAAAGAGTTTTATTGAAATTTCGGACCTTTTTTTAAAAAACAAAAATTGCTATTTTGATAAAATATAACAATTGTGAAAAAAGTAGTGTCTTGTAATACGAAATGCAAAGCGATGCTGTATCCTACAATTTTTTTTCATCAAGAATTACTTTAAGCTTTCCTAAAGATCTGGAGAGAAGACTTCTTTGGGAAATACAGTTAGAAAGAGAAGGATTTAAAGCTTTAGATTATTCGAAGCTGCGTTCAAAGCATTTTACAGAAGATTGCTTTGAGAAAGCAAAATTTGGAGGAACGTGGTTAAAGAAGGATGCTATACCAACCATCTTCAACTTTCCTCATCATCTGCAAAGAAAAAATATTCTCATCAAGCTTTATAATGTACATTACTAGATTAACTCATTTGATAATGTACATTACTAGATTTTATTACAAACATAACAAAATCAAAATAATACAAAAAATACAAAAATAAAATGTTTCAAAAGCCAAAACTTCAAAGTAATTCTGCAAAACAAAATTTAAGACTAAATAATTTCAAAATAACTAGAGAGGGAGAAAATAAATAGTGCTGCAAAAACCATTTCCCCCCATTCCCTTTCTAGAAAAATAAAATGCTTGAGTTTGCGAACCAAAGGGCGATAAGCAGCCAAATCCGCTTCTTCTTCTCCTACGACGCTCTTATCTTAGCTTCAACTTTCCCGAGAAAATACAATAGGAGGCTCCCTCCACCTATATCCCTTCTCTATGCAAATAGTGGAGTACTTTGCAGTCATTAGGAAAGATAGTGGGGTCGCAATTTTTGTAGAAATGTAGACTCATTTCGTTGTAATTACTAATTTATTTATTATTATAAATTATATCTTTCATCGAAAAAACAGAAAACATTCTGAGCAATCGTTGCTAGTTTTTAAAAATCGTGTATCATAATTAGCAACCATTTTACAGCTGTTCAAACACAAAATCAGTGTTTTTTTCAAACTTTATTTGAATATTAAAATTATTAGCAAAAATAATATCAAATTTTAGAAAATGCATTAAAAACATCGTGTTACTAGCTAGATAGTAGGAAAAAAATCGAGACTGTATGTTAATAACTATCGATGTTATGTCACAAAGAGATTTTCTCATAGGATTACATGGGCAGCTTCGTCTTTGCCCTCGGAGAATCACCTTAACCTGAAATTGCTACCGCTACTTGGTTGTTCTTTCCGGATAAAACTCTCGTGTGATTCATTTGCTCTCTGTATAGCTCCGTTCGTGTGTAGAATTTAATTTAAATGCAGATATTATGGCCTCAAAAAAGCGGTCATTGAGTGGTAATATGTGATTATTTTATGAAAATTCCGAAAAATGATAATTTGTCTAGTGAAAGTGAAAGCGCAAATCATCAGGCAGAAATCATAAATGCACAGCCCCAGAACAAGCTATTTCAAGAGGAACAGCACTCACAAAATGTACATGCATTACTATCAAGCAGTTTAAGAGGTGCATAATTACAAGAGATACAATGATATTATAGACAAAATAGATATGATTTAAATTAATTTTTTCAGAAATTGTTTTTCCTATGAAGTGCAAGTTCCTAGCAGATTCGATTATTTTATTTTATCAGAAATTCGCCCACGTTTCACGAAAATCAATTACGTAATACTATAGG
>JAWZYV010018444.1:0-28359 GCA_038373885.1 Cheiracanthium punctorium | reverse complement strand
TAAAATATTTTACACCGTATTTTGCATCATAAACATATTTTAATAATATTTTAAACCCAAACTGAGTAAGAAAAAATAGAATTTTGAAACAGAGTCCGAAGGATTATTTTACCCTCGCCCAGGGGCAAAATGATCCTTCAATTGAAAATAATTGTAAATTGTTTTATCGGCAGAATAAAATATATAAAAGTAATTATGACTGTACATAATGAAATAAAATAATTTTTACAATCATATAATATCCGCGATTTATTTTAAGAAAATTTAAAAATAAAAAAGTATCACAAACAATAAAATGAAATATTTTAAAATTACATTGAAAAAATTAAAAGCAGAAAAATAAATTAAATAATGTAATGGGGAGTCACGCATTTTGAAAACGTCTGAAGGGCTGCTATGATGACTAGGACTCGGTACTGGAATTTCTTCAGTCGATGGATCATTTTACCCGGCAGTATGGCTGTCTACTTTAGGTCGTATTACTGGAAAACGCCTAGAAACATAACAAATTAAACAAGTGTAATTCTCATCTGAAAACATACTCTATTCAGTAAATTAAGTCAAACGTCTGCACATTAAATACTTTATTTCTAAATAAATAGGAAAGTTAATGCTCACCTTATAAGATATGTGATGAAATGCAGTTTTTTGAAGAATTCTGCTCAGACACGTAATACACCGATCGTTTAAATATTGCCATTGCTTCTTCTTGACTTGGCACAAATAGCTTATGCGTTACGTATTATATAGCGCTGTATTTAAGAAAATATATGTGGATCGTTTTGCACGCATAAATAATTTTGAGCCACCTTTCCTTAGTAATATAAAAAAATTTTAATCATTATAAAAGATCGTTCTCAGAAAATGATGTTCAAATTATTAAAATTTAATCATTATGATTAAGTGATTGTAACAATTGCATGAATTTTTTAGAAACATAAATTTAGAATAAAATATTAAGTTGTGTAATTAAAAGCATTTCTGAATAGTTTTCAAAATATGAACAGTGTGCAATTATTTTAACTTCGTTATAGTAACTGGCTGAAATTCTAGAACATTTACAATATTTTACAAATCATACATACTTTTAGTGAGTTTAAAATTTACTGGCATAAGCCGAACTTAATGGTAATACCTCATTTTAAATATGATTTCGTTTGATTAAAAACATTACGGATTTAAAATAAAAATGAGGAAAATTGAGACACACCAGTTTCTGCTCTGTCCCTAGAAACCTGGATTGTTGTCCCCCCCCCCCCTTTGACTGAAGCAACTTTTTTACATAGGGTGATTCCGGGATAGATAGACTACCAGGTGAGAGGGACCAGCCAAATATTTAGTTAATGCGCCTCTCCATATATGGCGCACCTATCTCAGTGAGACACTTAAAGAGATTTTGTAAGGCCTGCTGCTATTTGCTACTCAAAAAACATAATGATTTTTCAGCTAATTATCATTGCTGCTGTTGGTGAGTCAAATAATTTTTTCATATGGTTATAATTCTACAATTAAAAGTTTTATTTTATATGTGATCTATCTACTTTTGAGGATGTAATCTCGGGGAACATGTAGGCTTCCAAATACCTTAAAATGGCGACGTGAAATCCAAAATGTATTCAGGGTGGGCTGTTATTGTCATCCAGACGATCGGGAGAGATGAACCACGCCTAGGCGAGAGAGATGGACCAGTTTTTGTGTCAGTCTTAAGTCATAGCACATAAAAACAATTTCATATATTAAATGTCATAAAGTAATTCATGTAAACTTAATAAATTAATTAAAATTTATTTAATTGCAAGTAAGTTAATTTTAATTTTCATGTAAAGTTAATAAACATTTATAAATTTCATGCATGTACAACTTTTTCATTATTTTATGGTGGTCCATCTTTCCCATTCATTTGATCCATCTCACCGGAGTAGCCCGGGCGAGAGGGACCACATAGTAAATATTTTTAAAAATCATAAAAAATTTCCTTGACATATATGATATTTTGCATTAGGATTTTTGTAGGAAATATTATACACTGCATGTATATACTGTGAAAAGTAAAATATATAAGCATATATGTCTTTTAGAGAACGAAGAAAAAAACGTGGTCCATCTCTCTCGGAATTACCCTACTGCCCTGACCCTTCGGACTTTAATATCCGAATTTAGAACGATACATTTTCTCGAGAGCTAATTAATAATCGCGTGCTCGTGAATTTCATAAAGCATTAATTTCGCTGGCTGAGCTGTTCAGAGAACGCGGAGAACAGCTGCGACTACCAAAGTGTACGCGGGATATAGAGATGTAATTCCGAAGAAAACACAATGGTCGAAAGGGGTGCCCAGATTTCAAGCCGTTCGTGCTGTTGCTACGTCCGATGGGATTTAATCTGAAATACGGATCAATGGAGGTGGATATTGCTCGGATTGAATGCAGGCTTGAAAGGCTATGCATTCGGGTGGGAAATTCGGTGAATGCGGCTATTACTCGAAATCCGTGTGGTTAGAAAGGTTTTAATAATTTAGATTAGTATGTGCGGGGTATTTGTGTATGCCGGAATTGTGCGCGGTGTTTAATTTGACTTATTAATGCCTTACGAAGTGCTATTTAGAAAATTTGCTGCGAACGCTTAGCTGAGAACTAGGGAAAGAGAAACGTAGTGCTGAGATCTTTGTTTATTTAATCACTTTTAGTATTATTCCAAGTGATATATTCAACTTGTGTGTATTTTACCAGTATTAAGAGGAAAAGTTGTTGATTATATTTATTGCAATTTTTTCTACCAGAGGCACAGGCATTTTTAAGAGCTCCTTCAAACTGATTAAAACTTTATAAAAAAAATTTTTGAATTTTTTTTCTCTAAAATAAATATTTTGCGTTTCCAGAATTTATTTGATAAAATATAATTTTTAAAATACTTTTTTTTTTCTTTTTCTATTCACAAGTTAGTCATATGCATTGCACTTGGATTTCATTGGATCTCTTCCTTAATTTTTGTAAAAGCGCTTGATACTTAACAAAAACAGCAACAATAAACAGCTTACAAAAGTTTACATTTAATGAAATAAATATATTCGTACTTCTTATTTTAGTATCCGCAAACATGTAGTTTTAGCATTTCAATCAGTGTCCTATTTCGCATCTCATTTTAGAATGAATTATTCACGATTTCGTTAGAATATTTCCATAGCTTATTTTAAAATTAATGAAGAAATAATATTAGACATGTATTGTTGTCGAATACAAAATATGATAGAAAATTTCATAATTTCTAATCGTTATTTCTAATAGGCAATTCTGGTACGTAGTTCTTCAAATGTTCGATTGTCTTCTTTTCTGAACAAGATGATTTTTCATTCAGCAAAGAACAGCATTTGAGGAAAACTTTTAGCGATTTCCTGCATTTTCATTTGTTGATGGGAACTGCGGAAATTCCACCCAACTCTACTCCCTTGGGTTTACTGCCCCGCTCTGATTGTATTGCATGTTTCCTACCGCTTGATCTCCTCAGATTTGTGGTAACGCGTTGTGCAGTGTTGTTTAAAGTTGGGTACTTGCCATTTGGTGCTGAATATAATGTTTCTGTTTTTTTCTATCGAGGGAAATAATCTGCGAGAATCCGTTCTCATTTTGTTCTGTATTTATCATGTGTGCTGGGAGAGTTCCGTTCTTGAATGGAAAACTTGTCGTTCAGAGAGAAATTGTAAAGAGTAACAGCAATTCCTAGAAGCTACAAATACTTAATATCAGGAACGATAAAGACTTTTTTTTTCATACTGAGATGCATAATATTCCTAAAAATGCCAAATATATTTTTAAGCGAAAATTTAAACAGAAAAGTAAAGAATCAACTTCCTTACCTGCAAGACAAGATACAAGGCGTCCAGCAAATAACACCCTAATTTGAAAATTAAAAATCTCAGAAACAAAGGTCAATAGAAGAATGCAACAAACGCTATGTTAATTTTGTAACCTGTAAAAATTTTATACAAGAGCTTCGAAGTAGTAGTTCGGAATTAGCTGTTAGCAAAGAGTGGTGTATGCAGATTTTATTTATTCTTATAATACTATTAGTAGCATTTTTCTGGAACAGATAATAGTTAGTCGTACATGGAATTCTCCGCCAGTCGGTGAAAAAGCTTAACAACCGACTAGTAAGAAGTCGCTAGCTGACTTTCCTAACGACTGTTTTCGTAAATGCGATTCTCCCCTGCAGTGATTAACTCCAGTTGTTCACGAAACACTCTGCTATTGAGGTTAGACCTTTCAACCAATCAGCATGAAGCGATCCCCAGACCAGAAGTTGTTTGTTATCGTTATGTTTACACACGGGTGCTTAGAAAAATCGTGCAGGTGCAGTGAAGTAGTATAGAAAGATTTCCATGTCCACGATGTCTCAAAGCAAAAGAGGCGGGAGAGTTACACAGCGTCAGCTTGAATTAATGACTGATTTCATCCAAAATCATCCTCAAATAATGAGCGGTAAAATTACGCCTAAATTTACCGCTCAAAACAAGCAGGATTTATGGAACGAATTAGCGGATTTGCTGAATTCGGATGGAAGCGGCCCTGTAAAGACTGCTGATAAATGGAGAAGGGTAAGTTCAAGATTACTTATTTAATTCTGTAATATTATCTCGACATTAATATTGTTATATAAAGGGAGTGATCTGGTATTGTGTACTCTAGTTTCAATGATTAATATTATTTTCAGCATCCACACTTAAAATATTTTGCACGTGCACATCTTCTTGTGCAGCAGGAAAACCTTATAGCAGTTACGTTGATACAGATTTATTAACAATACAAGGAGCAAAACATTTAAAATAGGTATTGCTGTGTAGTAACATTACACCATATCAGGAAAGATGTTTGAAATATCATCTTGAAGTTTGTGCAGACCCATTCACTGTGAATCGAATGTGGCCAGAGCCCCTCCCGAGAAAAAAAAGAAATCTATGTAAAAGAGCCTATTTTACTATCATAAAATGAATGTGTATGAATATATGATAAAACACATCTTTTTAATACTGGAGAGCAATACCTTTTTACTTCTAATATAATAATGTAATAAGAATTTGTCTTTTTTATATTAATAGTGCAAGGTTAATTAATTGTTGTTGTCTTAAAAACACTTAAAATCATGTTTGAAAAAATTTCTTGTAATTTATTAGTCAGGATGAAGTTTCACTTTTTATGTGTTTAACTCTATTTAGTGCTTTTTATGTGTGTGTTTAACTATACTGTGTGAACTTTCGATTTTAAATATCTGCACAAAAACATTTTATTTTGTTCAACGTTGAAACATAACAAATGACAAGAATGGCATTAAAAAAATGGAAACAGAAGTGCAGCAATTCAGTAACAGGGCCACCAAGGGCTCGAAAAAATTCAGGATGATTCTTTCTAAGCTGTATTACACACCGCAATAAATCGGTGCCTTTTATATAACTTTCAGAAAAAATTCTTCAACATGGAATTGCATGGCAAAAAAGTTTCAAAAAGTGGCCTGAAAGTTTCGCTATTAATACAGGTTTATCGTTTATTACAGTGTATAATACAGCTTTAAAGAGAAAGTCTAAATATTTTGAAGTACATTACATAATTAGTTTATTTGTATTTATGTACCAAAATCACATGGGTTTTTTTTAACTACACCGTTAACCTTTTTAGAAGGAGTATTTTCTTTTCCAAAGGAGTAATTAAAAAAATGAACAATTATACTAAATTTTCAAATACATAATTAAATTACGTTTAACACACAAATAATAACTGGTTAAACATCTAGGTACATAAATGTCAGTTCGACAAAAACTAGTACTATAATTCAATATTTTTCAGCAAATCACAATTATTTTTCAAAATGTACCTAATTTTATATGGAAAAGCAATGCATGAAAACACGCATTCCAAAATTCTTAAGGCGTGAATATGTATCTAGAAGTGTTATCGCGATCACTGATCACTGCCAAGTACAAAGCACAAACTTCTTCTGGGGTACAACTTACCTTTTTTTACAAAATATATTGCACATTTGCTAAAATTAGCGAAAAGGGAGAATACATCTCTGGTGTTGACTCAGACATGGATAGAACAAAAAGACTGCTGGGTGGGAATTCAATAAAAGGGGCACTCTGTTTTTAAATAGGGTACTTTTGAGGAGTTGCGTCGCCCCGACTGAATGATCACAGCGGGGGCCAGTAACCCTCACTACTCCGCTGCTTTTGAGTTCTATGTAGGAAATATATTTTAACTAATTCAAGGGCCAAAGTCAATATAAAGTTTACAGAAGATAAAATTAGTTTTTGGTGTTTAAAAACTCACTATTTTGTTAGATTGTGCAAATATTATGAAAAGGGAAAAATAAAAATGTTCACAAATAGCAGTGAAGAAAAAAAAATAGCCAGAGGATACAAAAAAAAAAAAAAAAAAAAAAAAAAAACCAGAAAAAAGAAGGTTGCTGTGCACTAAAAATGAATCAAAAGGGCTGCTGGGTACCGCACCCTGTTTAATTGCTCGAGAGTCAACACTAATCTCAATACAAAACAAATTATACGTAACTTTCATTTCACACTCCATTATAATAGATACTAATGGGGAGACGCTTTCTCATCGAAAGGAATGGCTCTTCTCCATCGATCCTTCTGCACAACTGTAAATCAACCCATTAAAGTGATTAAAAAAATTGCCAATGTAGAAATATTTTAAAGGTTGGCAAACAAATTGTAATGAACGCCTCACACCGCAGTAAGGAAAAGCACAGGAATTGGCGGAAGAGACTTCAAAAAGGAAAATGAAAAAATATCTGACAAATAGATTAACATTGTTACAGTAATTAAAATATTTGAACATAATATCTGTGATGCAATACCATAGCAACAAAACATATGCAAATACATATATATCTTCTTTATTGATGTTTTTCTTATTTTATTTTATAACAGACATGGATAGAACAAAAATCACAAGCTAAGATGCGGGCAGCTGCCATAAAGAGGCACCAGAAAGTAACAGGAGGTGGTGCACCTGTAGAAATATTGCCACCCATATTAGAAAAGGTGGTAAGCCTGATTGATCCGGTGATGATTTCGGGTGATGAAGATGTGGAAGAAACTGGCCGTGCTTCTCAGGTAAATATTTCAGAAAGTAGTCTACCTATAAAGTTCTTAATTTGTAGCACTAGTTACTTCTCATGCTGTTAATACGAGGGTTGTTTTTTTTATTAAGTAAGGTCTGTTTTTTTTTTTTTTAATAACGACAATATTTTGTTTTTAAAAAAAACCGTCAGGCAAATGTATGCACAATCCTAAAACATTTTTTTTACATAGTTGCCTAGTTTATTAATGCACTTGTCATACCTTAGAACTAAGTTTTAAGAACCCTCTTCAAAGAAGCCTGCCTTTGTAATCATATCAGTCATGGAGGGTATATTCTTTAAACAATATCAAATAACATCTTGCGTTTCTTTTTTTTTCTGCTAGAGGGAGGTTCGCAATAAATTTTGGAGACATAATTCCAAGCTTTATATGTGAACATCAATAGTGATTTAATTTTTTTTCTCTTTTTATAAGAATCTATTTGAGACAGACACAGTTTTGGAGGCCATCCAATCCACATCATCCGACATCATCGGTCAAATTGTGGAACCCCCCACCGAAATGGAAACTCCACGCAGTGCTTTGGGTGGTAAGCATGACCAGAAACAGCCACTAACACCCAGCGGTAAGCATAATAACGTTACTAAAATAAAACTTTTCTTTGTTGACCTAAGTACGAATTGACTTAATTTTTTTTAATATATATATATTACTTGTTTAATGTAAGATTTTCTGAACCTGTGATATTTTGTTGTTTTTTTATGTGAGTGTGAATATGATTCTCAAACCTGATAGTTTTCAAAGTCTACCTTATTTATTAATCATTTGAATAATTTTTAAATTCAAAACATAGTAAGTTTCAGGATTTATTCCTTTGACTTGCCATGGCTCACTGGGATAAGTACAGGTTGTCCGAAAACCAGTTTCTCCTATGGGATTTTGCGTACGAGAAAAGTTTCGCCGATTCGTCTCTGTTACTCCACTGTAGCCAACTCTGCTGAAGAAAAAGATCTTGGCAAACTGGCAATACCGAAGTATTTTGTAAATCGGAAATGAATGTCCAAATGTCTCAAAGAGCATTAGCAGATAAGCATATTTCAGCACCACAAGCACGTAAACGCCAAAAAATTTTTATTTTTTTTCCCTGCTTGAAAATATTGTTAGCCATTTGTGGATACTTTTAACTTTGATTTTAGGCCCATTTTCTTCAGCAGAGTTGGCAGCAGTGATACAGTGGGGTAACAGCAACAAATCGGTGAAGAAGTGAAAATTTACTCGTACGCAAAAACGGAGCATTTCGGACAGCCTGTACTTATCTCAGTGAGCCATGGACTTGCAATCAAATTTGATACTTCTAAGAACAGTTTACCACCTGTTAAAATGGTAAACTGGAATATATTTCTAACTATTTTTTTTTCTGCAGGTAAGAACCACAGAAAAGTAACTGCCAAGGGGTTCAACGACCTAATTGAGATAGAAAAAGAAAAAGTGGAAGCAATGAATGCTCTAGCCAAAGAAAAGGCTAGAGCTAACGAAATTGAAGAGCATAAGAATAAATTGTACGAACAAAGAACGAACTTATTTGCAGACATTGCAAACCATTTTTTAACAATTTTTAATAATAGCTTTGATGGCTTTGATAGCTTTTAATATAGCTTTGAATACATTTATAAAAACGATGCATTTTAGTATACAGGGTGGTTATTAATTAAGCTTTCCCTATAAAAAGGGTTCTACAGCTAACAGGTAAGTGAACTGTAACCAAATTTGGTACATAGACTATTCATGAGATTCTCTCGAGTAATTTTGAAAAACAAATTTAATTCAAAAAAAATGTCCACGACGTGGCGCTTTGCAAGAAAAGAAAACGCAAATTAAACAATGGGATCTACTAACTCAAAATGTGCAAACAATTCCAACATTTATTGAATTATTTTTATTAGCTAATTTGAGTCATTTCTTGACCTAAATTCCCATGCAAAGTGGGACATTTTTGCAACTAAACATTTGAAAAACTTCCTACAGCGTCATCAAATGTACACTCCATATGCTAAAGTTGGTGGCAATCTTCTAACTCGTTTCAGCTACAGAATAGTGTTTATGGGGAAAGTGTCATTATAACCACCCAGTAGATTCAAATTAATTTCATCATTGCATGTTATACTAACGTTATTTTAAGGTGGTGTGACATAACTTCATTCTTGCATAACTGATTTTAGAAACTTAAATGGGATGTAACATTTCACAAAATGCTCCTCTCACATGGTTCATTTAGTTTCAACTAAAATTAATTCCGCTTCCGTATAAAATAATTAAAATAAAGTTATTGTAAAAATTGTTATCTGTAATTCTATTTTTATTGTATGTTCTACTGTTGGAATTGAACTATATAGCATACGTAACAATATCTATTGTACGTGGTTGCACGTGGTACTATAGATATTGTTACATATGCTATATAGTATAGTACGTGGTTGTATTGGAGAACACTGATATTTTTATCGCAAAAAAGTTGTATTTTTTGATAATTTACAATGTAGCATCTGGTAAAGGCACTTTTTTTAATCAGTGAATGCAGTAGGTGTTTGTATTTGAAAGTATGTATGACATGATTATACTGCTGTTCTTGGATACATAATGAATATGAGAACGGATTTAGAAATAAGCATCGTTTACAAAGAAAGGTTTAATTTTTATTCATTTTTTTCAAAGAATAAATATGTTTAAATGGTGCAAAAACACAATTTTAATAAGATTTATATAAGAGTGCTCATACTTTTCCTATACACTTAAAATTCCCATCACAAAATCCTCTATAATGCACAAGAAAATTCTTTTAATAAATGCAAAAATTTTAATCAAGAACTTGTTTAGTCATCAGTAAATCGTGTGATATCAATTTAAAAAGTACTCGGATTAATAAGTTTAAATATTTTTGAGCTATTTATACCTGACAAAATTTATTTTTTTAGCTTAACATTGATCCTTATTTACTTATAAACAATCCGCATAAAATATTGCTTAGAAACTTTAATATAAAAATATAACTAAGCCATTTAGGGGAAGGCGACCCAAAATGATCGCCTTAAGTTTAAAACGTGTAAAATAACATAAAAGTATAAATAAAACTTTGGCCCTTTTCTAGAATATTTTACACTACATTTTGCATCATGAACGCATTTTAATAATATTTTAAAAGTATAATAAGTAATGAAAAAATAGAGTATTTAAAAAGTGTCTGAAGGATCATTGTACCCTCTACCCAAGGGCAAAATGATCCTTCATTTGAAAATAATTTTAAATCAATTATGTTTTATCCGCAAAATAAAAGATATAAAAGTAATTATGACTGTACATAATGAAATAAAATAATTTTTACAATCATATTATATGCGTGATTTATTTTAAGAAAATTTAAAAATAAAAAAGTGTCACAAACAATAAAATAGAATATTTAAAAATTACATTGAAAAATTTAAACGCAAAAATAAATTAAATAATGTAATGGAGAGTCACGCATTTTAAGAGTGATTGAATTGCTACCATGACGCCTATACATGGGCTGGAGTTTCTTCAAGAGGGGGATCATTTTACCCTGCAGTATGCCTTCCCCCCCCCCTTTAGGTCGTATTACTGGAACACGCTGAGAAACATAACAAACTTAGCAAGTGTAATTCACATCTAAAAACATACTCTATTCAGTAAACCAAGTAATATTTCTGCACTCTAAAGATTGTATTTCTAAATAAATTGGGAAGTTAGTGCTTACCTTATAAGCGATATGATAAAACCCAGTTTTATGAAGAATTCTACTCAGACACGTAATATCCTATCCAATCGCTTAAATACGACCTTTGCTTCTTACCACAACCAGTTTATGTGTTACCTGGTAGATACCGCTGCCTGTATCTACCGGGAAACATATATGGATCGTTTTGCCCGCTAGGATCATTTAGGGCCACCTTCCCCTAATGTAGAAAAATTTTCTGGCAATTTCTAATTACTACATATGTATAGCGTTTTCTTTGTAAAGATGGACCTTAGTTGAGATCTAGAAGGAAAATTGGCTTGCTAAGTTTTGTTTATTTCTGTATTTTACACGCATATGCACCACTTATATAATGTAAAGCGGCTTTCTCCTTTTCTTCAAAATAGCAGAAAAAAAATTAATTGTTTAAAGCAGTTAAACATGTATTTTTACCAATTTTTCATATTCAATGTGTTAAAACCCTTTAAAAATTAATTTATCTCAATTACAAATATTATGTACGTAGCTGGAAAATTACTTTTAAAATGTAAAGAAGCATTATATATGTGCAAAAATAATTACATGAATGCAATGAAAATCAGTCACACTGCTATCCTTGTGATACCAGGAAAGTATAAATTAAACATTAATACGAATCATAATTAGCTTATTTGAACTATTGGTTAAACTCATTGCACTAGTCAAAGACTTTTCTTTTGCTGCTGCTGATTGCATAAATTGCTAGGTTATCTTCACATGAAATCAAGCTAGAACTGTTTTTATTTTATTGTAACATCACTTTTTAAATGTTTCTTAAAATATTTGTTAATTTTTTTAAAACTAGGGGCTTAGGCCCCCAGACTCGCTACGTTCGCTTTTCATATGAGGCATTCGGCCCCTAATCGGGCTTATTCGTAAAAAAGACATAATTTCAACAGAGAAAACCCGAAGATTGGATCAGATAGAATGTTACTGAGCTACACATTGCTTGGTTCTTGCATCTTCATTGGTACATAAAAATTTAAACTTCACACTACAGTAGACCCCCCTCCCCCTCATAACACGACGGAAGATATTTTGTTATGGGAATCCGTGTTGTACGGGTCTTGAGCTATACTCCACCTGGAGTGCGGACTCCGCTTATAATCGCTGGAAAAATTATTTGTACTCCTCAGAAACACAATGATATTTAATGTTGCCATTCAAAGGTTATACTAATTAGGAGCTAAAGCGTAATAAAATAAGAACATATGTTTCAGCTGTATTTTTAATAACGTAAAACCTATTGGACACCTTGCGAATTTGCCACCCACGCCGATTTTTCATTATTTGGCGACTTGCGTACATGTAAAGTTAATAAAAGCTACGGAACAGATTGAATAGCCTGCCACCAATGGCGACTTTTCATTATTAGGCGATTTACACATACTCACAACCTATATTTACTGTTCATTTAAGGTTACCGGAAAACCGTTATCCATACTTTCATTTACATAATCGTTTGCAGATTGGCGTACTTAACACCACGAATTATACCATCTCGTCGCGCTAGCAAATATCCAAAGTGTACTGTAACTGCTATAATGGCATAGTTAACGCCAAATATTTCTACTGGTAGCAAATAATCCAGCTGGACGAGAACCGGCTTTAAAATAATCTGCATTTTAATTATTTTTCATTTTCAAGATATTAGTTATCCTGTTTTGGAAAAACGAATAATCGCTAATTCTAAACTCCTGTTGTCTAAGCGAACTTACTATTTGAAAATTGTAAACTTTGTGTAACACATTTTGAGTTACTTATTTCATATAGTTTTTATTTTGGCGTAAAATGGGCGTAATTCTAACTCATGTTTGTAAATTTCACGCGATTCTAGATACTTGAAAACGCTTTGTTGCAAAGGAATGAATGATTTTATACCAAATCTGGCAACCATTCTGTTTATTTTTTCAGTTTTTTATTAATATCTTCTAAAATAATTCGATTTTCGAAATTTAACTTAGCTCATCAGGTTCCTCGGAATTTTTTGAATCTGTGGGCACCTTAGTTGAAACTTAAATCTCCACGGTTTAGGAGGAAATAGGCCAACAAGCTTTGACAGCGCCAGCGGCCTTTACTTTTTTTTAGAATAGAGAGATACCCAAATTAAATTTCATGCTGTTCTGGAAACTCGCGGTATCTTTTCGCAATCGAAAGATTTCGTTTTGTGTACACAGCTATTCTCATGTCCATGCAAACGATTTATTTGTGAAAAAAAAATGATAATAAACTGTGTAATCTGGAAAATCTCTTTTAAACGAATTTGAATCCCAATTGTATGACGTCATATTCACTTGAAAAGGGTAATTTTGTCACGCAAATGATTTACTTTTTTGACTCTCGGAAATAAAATGGTGCTGAAAATAGCAAAAAATCGCTTAAAAAGGAGGGTACGGGTAGATTTTCAGATTTTTAAAGAAGCGCAGATTGTTTTCTATATTTTTATACATGATCATGGAAATTTTCACGCAGATCGTGCAAACGGTGGAATGAATGCACTGAATGAAAAATGAGGAATGAATGATTTTATGGAATGGAATGAATGATTTTCTGCCAAATCTGGCAACCATTCGGTTTATTTTTTCAGTTTTTTATTAATATCTTCTAAATAATTCGATTTTCGAAATTTAAATCAGCTTAGTAGGTTCCTCGGAATTTTTCGAATCTGTGGGTACCTTAGTCGAAACTCAAATCCCTACGGTTTAGGAGGAGATAGGTCCAGAAGCTTTGACAGCGCGATCGGCGGCGACAGCGGCCTTTACTTTTTTTTAGAATAGAGAGAAACTAGCTATGATGTAATTTTAGGAGTACTACATAAAGCATTTCATTTCAACATCGTAAAAGCTTTCGTTAAAAATAATCACTTTTGGAGACAAAGGTCGCTTTTTTTTTAGCATGAAACTGAGAGTATGCATTTTTTAATGCGTCTGAAAGCAAATCAAAAATCTTTGACGAGCAAGTTATCAGCTAATGACAAATCAAAACAAATGCCATTCATCAGATGTCCAGAGAAGCTAACATAAAAAAAAAGATTTATGTAAGAGACCTCATTTGCTAAAACTCAGAATAGTTATTGCAAGACACGTAATTGGGGCACTCAGATTTCAATTAGAGTAATGTTATCTGAATTATTCTGTGTGTGAAAGCGCTTCCAATTTAATTATTGACCGGACGTCGTCAGCCGTAGTTCGTTTGCTTACTGCCAACTGGTTACGCTTCTGGAATGGACTTTGATTAGCCTACCTCCAGATGTTTCCGTCCACACATGAGAGAAAGAGTGTAAAAACAAGGTCATCTCATACATAAGATATCAATCGTAAATGACACGTTAATTAAAAAAAATGTGAGTTTTCATTTCAAAAAATGCTTTTATTGATCTAGATATTTTAAATTAGTTTAATTTGACTCAGAGATCAATTTTACATGCTATGACACGCCTGATACCTTATTTTTATATAACAGAAGATTAATAATCATTTATTTGTACTAATTTATCAAAAAGGAGTGCAGCTAAAAAAAAAAAAAAAAATTCACACAAAAATTGTTTTATCTTCCCTTGTTCGGAGTAAAGGTAGTAAAGTAATGACGAAAAATTCCATTTTTATTTAAATATTCAAATTGATCATCCGTGAATTCATTTTGACAGGTCTGAGGTTTTTTTTTTTTTTTTTTTTTGAAAGGTCTGAGTTTAATCTATGTTAGTAAAATTCGTAAAATAATACACATTTAAAATAATAACAAGTAATATTTCTAAATCTTTTACAGGGTAAAAAATCCCACCAAAGTGCCAGAAGTCATGTAGTGCTCACATCAGAGTTTTAATTTTTTAACTTGGTGAAAAATTAGACTGATTGTGTCGTGAAATTTGTGATTTGATTTTTGTGTTGCGGAATAAATTAGTTAAAACATTTCTAAAACTTTATAAAATCTATTTAAAAGTTCCTTCTATAAACACAGCAACCCAAAGAATGCTTTGCGAATCTGAGCGACGCAAGTTTTTAGTTTCAGCATATTTCAATTGTCTAACGAACAATAAAGCTTAGCAGTGCAGTGTGTTAAGCCACTGTAATATGCAAGGTGTTTATAAAATAAAATTAGGTGTTCATAGCCCTCTAGAGACTAAAGTGTTGGGCGAAAAATAACCAAATTTTATGGGCTTGCATGGTAAAACATGAGATTTCGATTTGTAAAGAAAAAATAGTACCAAAAGTCGCCACTAGAGGAAATCATGGTGCTGTTTACCGAATAAAATGTCTTATATTGTATAATCGTGTCCTTTGTTACGGTTATACGTCTAAAAGGAAAGGTTGGGAGAATTCGATTCATTCTGTGGCCAACTGACTTCGGCGACTCTTAACATTCTGGACGATGCTTTGTTAGATTATCACTATTGCCAGCATAACGAAAATACCTTTAGTAAAGATTATAAACGCACCCGCTGCTTGAATAAATGATCGAGCCGTTAAAAGAACACGGGCTAGTAAATAAAATAAGTGTGCGCGTTGTTTCTAAAGATTGAATTTTAAAATTTTATTATATAAAGGACCTGACTGATGCTAGCCGCCTTGTAAATGGCTAGAGTCTAAGCCTGTATATGTGTATTGTGTAAATTAAATTATCGGTTACCATTATGAAGATAGTTAAAGTGTTTGTTTTATGTTTCAATAAAATTTGAAAATTAGCGTGGGAAAACTTTACTGGCGTAGTCGGCAGGATTGGATTGAATTGAATGCGATACTAGAGAATGCTCAGGTGAGAGCTGTATTTCTTCATCAATTTCATGCAACTGTATTTGTACGTAGCTATAGCAGTTGATCTGCATTATTTTGAAGTTTAATAGGACAGTTTGGCAGGTTTTGAAGGAAGTTTCCCTGTTGTTGTTAATATATAGTTGGCCGTCCCGGCATATTTACTTGAAGAATCCTCCTGATTTGTATATAAACATATACCTGTAACCGTAGCTGAAAACTAGCTTTTGAAAAGTGAAATGGCGTTTTTTGGTAAGGGAAAGAAACAAGATTTAATAGTTCTTGCTGAAGAACTGGGTTTAACGGTTGATACGACATTTACTGTGGTGAAGTTACCTGATCTGATTACGAACGATAAAAACTATGATGAAGAATTTTGTAAAGAAATATTGGCTAGAATTATTGCTGATAGAAATGAAGAAAAAGAAAGACAGGATCGGAAAGAGAGAGAAGAAAAAGAAAGAGAGAGAGAAGAAAGGGAAAGACAGGATCAGAAAGAGAGAGAAGAGAAAAAGTTTTTGAATTAGAAAAATTGAAAATTGAAAAAAATGGCAGAAAATGCGATGTTGGGAAGTCAAGTACGGGAAGGAAGCGGTGTTATAACTAATTTAGAAAAATTATTGCCTAGGTTTGATCCGAAGGAAAGTGATATCTGTTTATTTCTTACGTTGTTTGAGAGACAGTTAAAGATGCTTGGCGTCGATAAAGAAAATTGGATTGCTCATTTAATTGGGGTGTTGCCAACTCCTGTTTCCAGTTTGATTGCTAGTGAAACAGAAGAGGTAGCGCAAAATTACGATGAAATTAAGAAGAAGCTGTTAAAAAGGTTTAAATTAAGCGCCGAGAAATTCAGACAGTTATTTATGAAACATCAAAAGTCCACAGTAGAAACATGGATGGAATTTTATTTTAAAATGAAAGCCTATTTTGATGGGTGGATTGACGGGTTAAAAATAAAATCTCTAGAAGATTTAAAAAATCTGATGATCACTGATCAGATTAAAAGAAAGTTACCATTTGAAGTGAAAGAACATTTCATGGATGAATGGACGGAGATTGTATCCCCAATAACGTTGGCCGAAAAATTAGATAAATATGACGATGTAAGAAGAGTAATGAAGCCAAAATTCGCCAAGGAACGTCCGCTTGCGAAAACAGAAAACGATAATTGGGCAACTAACCCGTACCAGTCAAAATACGGAAATTTGGAAAGTCACCGAAATACAACGACTCGAAAGGAAAATGATTTTCAAGATAGGAGAAAGGAAAATTTTCATGAACAAAGGAAGCGGAATCGATGTTTTGAATGCGGATCGTGTGAACATTTGCGATCGCAATGTCCGAGATTTAAAAATAAAAGCGATTCACTTAATTTCCATAACAGAAGATCAGAACGCGCACAGAGTAATTTAGTTCAAATGAAGACTAGTGACGCGAATAAAGAAGATAACACTGAAGAAAAATTGAGCATGCTCACCGCACGGGTTGATTTGAGAATATCAGATAAATTTAAACTCAAAAGTAATAGCGATAATCTTATGATTTTGGAAGTTGAATGCGAAGGGAAAACATTTAATGGTATCGTAGATACTGGGGCACAAATATCAGTTATACGAAATGATTTAATACAGAAACATGAAGAAAAGAGTGAAGGTACTGTAAAGCTTTACTCGGCGTTTGGAGAAGAAGAAACAGTTCCGTTAAAAATAGTGAATGTAAAAATAAATGATGGGTTACATGGAAGAGTACCGGTTATATGTGGTATATCTAGAAAACTAAAATGCGATATGTTAATCTGTAATACGGCATTTAAATTAATGAAAGAAAACATACAGTTGTTTAATGGTATGGGATTAAAATCTGATGTGTGCAGTATTTTAGTTGAAGACAGAAGGTATATAAATCCCTTGGTATCGGGAAATGTACAAACAAGGACTGAAAACACTGAAGCAGAGAAGAACGCGAAAGTTCCTGAGACTGTAGCATCGTTCCAGAAGCTCCAAACGGAAGACGAACAGTTAAAACCATATTGGAAACATGCAGAAAATCATCAAAATTCATATGAAGTTTTAGATGGTATTCTTGTACATGCCGAAACAATATGTGGGGAAGATGTCAAACAAGTAGTACTACCCCAATGTAAGAGATCGGATGTGCTTAAAATGGCCCAGAGATTTCATTAGCCGGACATTTGGGAGAACGGAAAACTAAAGAACGAATTAAATATACATTTTTTTGGCCATCAATCAAACGAGACGTTAAAAAATTTTGTGAGAGTTGCAAAGAATGCCAATTAAGAAGAGTTGAGACATACCGAGATAGGAATCCCATACAACCTATTGTCAGACCTGAAATACCATTCGAAGTATGGAGTTTAGATTGTATTGGCCCACTAGAACCACCTTCGGGAAAAAGACATCGGTTTATCATATGTGCAGTAGATTTATGCACCCGATGGGCTGAAGCCATTCCTGTAAGAGAAATCAGTGCTAAAACCACATGTGATGTATTAATGAAGATATTTACCCAAACGGGATTTCCTAAAATGATCTGTACAGATCAAGGTACAAACTTTACTTCCAAGTTAACTCAAGCATTTGAGAACTTGTTAGGCGTTTCACCTCGCTTTTCCACTCCAGGACATCCTGAGAGTATGGGAGCAGTCGAACGCTGGAATAGAACTCTGAAGGATATGTTGAATAAAATTATGCAAGAATATGGTAAAGATTGGGACATTCACCTCCCGTATCTTATGTTTGCATATAGAGAAGTGCCTCACAGCACTACCGGATTGTCACCTTATCAATTGGTATATGGAAGATTACCTCCAGGACCTTTAGCGTTGTTAAAAGATATTTGGACAGGTGAACGACAGATTCCAACGACCGCCTCACGTCCAATTACGGAATATTTGCAAAACTTCGTGGAGAGTTTGAAAAGGGCTCACGAATTCGCTTCTGAGAATAGCAAGAAGGCTCAGGAAAAATATGTAGGCTCAGGAAGAATATGTCTCCAGATATAACCTCGGGTCAAAAGAAAAGTCATTTGCAGTGGGTGATAAAATTTTAATATTGAGACCGTCATCCTCGCATAAGCTTTTAAACACCTGGATCGGCCCTGGAACAGTTACGCAGATTACCAGACCACAATCTGTAAAGGTTGAAATGGAAGACGGAAGTATAAGAGAACTTCATGTGAACAAAGTGCGTCCATATATTCAAAGAGTAAATCATGTTGGTATGATTTTTGAGTTAGACGAAGATTTCGGGACCATTCATTATGCACCTACTGATGCACAAAGTAAAAGCATAGAAGATATTAGGACATACCTTGGGAATGCCAAGTTAACGAATAAGCAAGTACAGGAATTATTTCATGTACTTAAAAAATATGCAGGTGTGTTTAGTGCTAAACCTGGCCGCGCTAGGGTAGAAGGTCACTCTGTTAGGGCTACAGGAGATTGTACACCAAAGAGACTTAAACCATACCGAATACCTATTAGTTTGCAACAAGAAGTGCATCGACAGATTCAAGAACTGTTAGACCTGGGTCTAATCGAACACACTGATAGCGCGAATGGGCTCATCCTGTGGTTTGCGTTGCCAAGAAAGATGGAAGTGTCAGATTATGTGTCGACTTCAGATTATTAAATAGTTTTACTATACCAGACGTGTACCCTATGAAAATAGCCAATGACTAATATATGAGGTGGGAAAGGCATCATTTATTACAGTCATAGACCTTACCGAAGGATACTGGCAAATTCCTATGAAACAAAATTCAAAGCATTATACCGCATTTGTAACCCACTCAGGTCATTACCAGTGGAATGTCATGCCCTTTGGAATGAAAAATTCTGGAGGAACGTTTCAAAAATCAATGGATAAGGCTTTCATCGCACATAGAGAATACTGCTGTTCATATATCGACGATGTGGCTATATTTTCTAGCACATGGGATGAACATTTGGTTCATATAGACAATGTTTTCAAGACCTTGAAGGAAGTAGGTCTGACAGTAAATTTGGGAAAGTGCGAATTTGGAAAACCCCATGTGAAATTTCTAGGTCATGTAGTTGGATCGGGACAACATTCCCCGGATCCAGAAAAGGTTGAAATTATACGAAAGTTAGCAAGACCCACCACTAAGAAAGAGTTGAGAAGTTTGATTGGGCTGGCTAGTTACTATCGTGACTATACACCTCAGTTTTTACAAATCGTATTACCGTTGACAAACCTGACGAAGAAAAGCTTTCCAATTAAGATACCGTGGAGTTCGGAGGCGGATAAAGCATTTACAAAGCTCAAAGAGGAACTGATAAAAATGCCTTCCTTACACACTCCAGACCTTGAGAAACCTTTTCAATTATACACAGATGCCTCGGCCACTGCAATTGGGGCATGCTTAGCTCAACGTGATTACAATGGGAAAGAATTACCTATTGCATTTTTCAGTAAATAACTAAGCACGAGTCAAATAAAGTGGGCGACCATTGAAAGAGAAGCCTTTTGTGTACTGGAAGCATTAAAGAAATTTGACACCTGGATATTTGGAGCTGAAATTCAAATAGTTTCAGACCATAATCCTCTGACGTATTTAACGAGAAGTGCGCTCCATGGTGCTAAGCTATCTCGGTGGGCTTTAGCCCTGCAACGTCATAACATGACGATTACCTATCGGAAAGGCAGTCAACACAGTAATGCTGATGCATTATCAAGACTAAAATTTGAAGACTCTCATTAATTTAAGTTGAAAAAGTTTATTTATTCCAGCAACATCGCCACTCCTGTGGCGGATGTGCTTTTCCCCCATGGGAGCAGTAAAGATTATAAACGCACCCGCTGCTTGAATAAATGAGCTAGCCGTTAAAAGAACACGGGCTAGTAAATAAAATAAGTGTGCGCGTTGTTTCTAAAGATTGAATTTAAAAATTTATTATATAAAGGACCTGACTGATGCTAGCCGCCTTGTAAATGGCTAGAGTCTAAGCCTGTATATGTGTATTGTGTAAATTAAATTATCGGTTACCATTTTGAAGATAGTTAAAGTGTTTGTTTTATGTTTCAATAAAATTTGAAAATTAGCGTGGGAAAACTTTATTCCTTTGCTGCTTTTTGTGAGTTTCAAAAGTTAAAGAAGTTACGATAACGACTGATCATCATGACAAACTTAAGAAGCATGATGCAACGGTTTGAAATTACAGGAACTTTGCAGGAGGAAGTAACCTTGTTATTCTTTAAACAGCACCAACTTTTCTCCTGGTGCCGACGTTTAGTACTATTTTTTTTTTTTTAATCGAAATCCTGTGGTCCCAACCACATCTAGTTATGTTTCGTCTAATATTTTACTTGCGAGAGGTACCTGAAAATCTCAAATTATTGTATACTTACCCTTTACAATACTAGAATCCCAGTTCCCGTTTGATAAAAAAAAAGCCTTTAAATATTCCGTATAAGAAACTTTTACTGCTACATGTACACTGTACATACAATAAGCTATTTTTTCTCATACCTCGTATATCTACCCACTTACACCGTACAACAAGATTTTGTATCCCTTTATCATACACCTTCGTAGCCAGTCCATTGAGAAATTTAAGTTCCTTAAAGCTTATACATATTCAAAACTGCACGAGAGGCCTGTTGTCAACAAGGCGCGATCTACTTGCACGGTGACGCTCGGTCGGATACCGAGGGGAGTCCAAAGCAACTTCTTCGAACTTTCAAGCGTGAAGTTTTTGAACATCTACCGTACAACCTGGATCTGGCTCCCAGTGACTATCATCTTTTTTACGAAAGCAAAGGAATTTGTGAGAGTGTATAATTTGGTCAGTAACAAAGACCTGAAGGAAACAGCGTTTACATTTCAGAATGGACTGCCGGTGGAGGCGTACGACAAAGACATGTAAAATCTTGTTTCACGATACGATAAATATGTAAATGTCGATGTGACTATGGGGAAAAACAGCTTAAGGTGTATAGGTGTAAAAAAAAATTGTTCCGAAATCTTCAATCGTTATTTTTTAATTATAGAACTGCTGTTACTAGACTCCCTCGTACAAGTAGCAAATATAACAAACATATCGATCATTCCACGAATGTACTTTTGGTGCATGTGACGATTAAAAGTTCTTGAGCTTTATAATTCCATTTAGTTTTACAACAAATAATAGGCAATTAAAAGCTTTCCTTAAGGGAAAATCAACTCTGATCTCACGTATTGTCCCAGTGTGAAACATACAGGAGGAGGATAAAAAGTATGACTCATCTCTTTTTTTTCCCAATTCAAAGCATCCTCGCTGAGTAAAAATCAATACGCATTTCTCTGTAAACGAAAATCCTTCTCATATACTTACAGCCTGGTTCCTTTTTTTTCAATAAAGACTCCCTTTTCTATTGATGCCAGATTATCCTCAAAACTACTTTTGTCCACTACGTGCCAACAGCACGTTTGAAGCCAAACACGATCTGTCATAATAAAAATACCCACCCTCCATTCCGTTTCTGACGCCGGATATAGATCTGAGGGATGTATCTGTAGGTTTAGACTCTCATCTTCGTCTCGAAAGATGGATAAAAAGTGTTTAAGAGTTTGAGTGATAGACTGTTTTGTTCGGGAAAAGCCGTCTACCATTATTTATGTGAACGTAAGGAACTTGGAATAATGTAACTGTCGTATTTGTGGGGAGATTGTTTGAATGAGAACGTCCGCCATTTTATCATATTTAAGCTCTATTTCTGTTATGGATGAGACTGGTGCTTTTGCCGTGCCTGTTGAATTGCTGTTTGAAGAAGTTTCATAATTTTGAAGAACTGTACAGAAAAATTAAAATCTCTTTATATACTTTTCAGCATACTGTAGCACATATACTGTAAGACGTCATGCGGGCGACGTAAAATGCAGAAATGACATGAAATAGACAAATCCTACTCTAGTCAAATCCTAGTCTATACAACATTGCGTTGTCTGTTCTCTGAATGTTCTGGGCAAGTTTACTTGATTGCAAGAAAATTTCTACACAACAGATAATCTCTTTTTCAAACATTTGAGCTCATCAAATTAGCACCCAACCATAAATGTAGAAACACCAAGAGATGCAGATTTAAGTTTCTTAAACATGTGGGTAGCATGCGCGCAAAGGCTAGGCTGCAGTATTGCAAGATCCATGACGGGAAGCACCGATGGGTGCAGAAGAGAGAATGTCGCTATCGTCGCTTCCCTGCAACGACGGGAGCGAGCAGATTAGAGTCAGCAAGACACTAAAATATTTATTTTGAATGACTGTCTTGAGAACATAAACCTATGACAGTTTTTTCTTTTACATAGTGCACTCTCACGACAGAAATCAATGTAAATAGTCATTGAAAACAAATATAAGAATTCAGTATGGCTCTTTGCTAAGAGAAAGAGTGCAGATTTGATGTCTGCATCGGATGCTATTATACCTAGGAACGTCAGTGACTACTCCATTGACACATAAAACTTCACTTTCCCGAAATTTTTCTTGGCTACGGTCTCTGCGCATCATTGATTGCCGGATGAGTATTCATAGGCCTAAGATGGAAAGCAACACTTGATGCAAAAGAAAATTTTTACCGTTGTTCCTTCCCAAGCAGAGAAGCGCACAGGCAAAATCCAAGTTCTATGTGTAGATTAATTCTATAATATAAGGACCTTCTCTTCTTATATATTTACATTACATATAAGAGTTTCGTCTCAGGAAAAAAAAAATTATAGAGAAGCAGGAGGAAAAAATCGAACACTGTAATTTGTATAAATATTGTGGTTTATTATTTTCTATTTTCAACGAACAGCTATGTTACACTGTAAAGAATAAACATTTGATTGCTGAAGTAATAAAAATAAGAATTTCAGTCATTGTAGATTACACAAAAGGCACTCAGAGAATAAAGAACTAGGAAGGCGGCAAAATTTCAGATTTTCGTAGTCCTTGACCAGTTTATGACGTAAAAGCTTGTTTTCAAATAGTTGAATTGGAACAGCTTGGAACGTTCTGTGACTTATTTCAGTTTGCGTCACTTATTCGAAAAACAATGCTTGCCCGAGAATTTAAAGGTACGCCATCACTGTAGATGTAGACATTTGTGAAAACGTACTCACCGTGAAATAGTGAAATGTTTACAGATGTTTGCAGATGATGAATGTTTGCAGATAAAGCTGGATTCAACTACTTTTAAATAATTTATAAGGCAAAAATCTTTCGTTGCGACTGCTATATGAAAACAATGAAGATGGTTGATATCTCAGGACTTTTGATGATCACTTGATTGATGGTAGTATATTCTTTAAGTCCGATGCTTGCTGGATTACTATGGTTCTTAAGCTCTGATGCTTCTTGAAAGTTGATGAACTGTCGATGCTGTTTTAAGATAAATATGTAACAGTTCTTTTTCGGTTGGAAAAATACATTACATACAGCTGCTATTCTGCTTTTGTAATGATCTGTTGAGGCTAAATATGGGTGATAACGTAAGTTTTTGACTCTGGGGGATCTGGGTAGTTTGAGTGTTTCTGGGGAGGGGTGGGGGGTGGGGGTGGGGGGTTGGAAGCAGAAGAGAAGGGAGAAAAATTTATGTATTTGTCTGAATTCCTGTTTTCAAATTTTAATTTTGGGGAAAAAAAGGGGACGAGGGGAGTAGTGATATGCATGGTGAGTATGTATTTGTTGAGGTGGCAATTGAGGTAAGAGATTAAGGCAGCGGTTCTCAACCTTTTAATATCGCGCCCCCCAACAGAGGCTAACTTACGGTGGCGCCCCCCCCCCCCTCTCACATTTTTCAGCATACATTCAGTTTTTTCTTCTTTAACAATAAACATTTACTCGAATTTTCTACAAAATTATGTTATCAGCAAAGTTTGAATGAACATTTTAAGCGAAAATGGATATATTTTTGAGTAAAATTGGGAATCAATAAGATGATTTTTTAAAAACATGCGTCACTGCTTGCTCTTTGTTTTTTCTCGCGCCCCCCTTGGGTGGGGCGCCCCACAGGTTGAGAAACGCTGGATTAAGGTATGGAGATTAAGGTAAAGATGGAAAAACGTGTGGAGAAGGCGGGAGTGATATGACTGATGAGGATAACAGGATTGGTGAGACTGTTGGAGGTGTAATTGGTGAAGATGGTAGTGTGACTTTTATGTGTGGTGATGGTGTGACTGGTGTAACATGATCCATTGTTTCGTCTGTGAGTATGCAGAAGATACTCATGGTTGTTGTGTATGATGTGACAGATGATGTGTCACTATTGTGTATGGATGATGCTGGACTACTCTCAACCCCTCCTCTTTTACCACTGGC
The DNA here is from genome assembly GCA_038373885.1 of Cheiracanthium punctorium. Lineage (NCBI taxonomy): Eukaryota > Metazoa > Arthropoda > Arachnida > Araneae > Cheiracanthiidae > Cheiracanthium > Cheiracanthium punctorium. Next base: position 3,416 of record JAWZYV010018444.1, on the reverse strand, counting down.
TCACCTGAGATGGCAGTAGGAGGTCAAATAAACATAAAAGAGTTCAAAAATTTCCTTACAAAGAAGTACACATTCAGAAAAACACAAAAAATAACAGAAACGCCGTACTTTTAACAAGGTCTATTATTGACTGAAATCATTTGTAGAAATTTTATTACTTTATATTGTTGTGAATAATGCAGGAATCTGAGGCATGCAGTATGCTTGTTGTGTTGGTTTCTTCTCCATTGTTAAAGAAGTAACAATGATAAAATATTTGAATGGAATGGATAAAGAAATAATGTTTTGTAAATATTATGAACAGGTTTTAAAAATACCAAATTTTATTCTTTTTTAATTCAGTATTAATAAAGTGACATTCATGCAAAAAATTGTAATAAAGTCGAATTTTTACACCGTTACATTGTCATGCGGATCAAATTTAACGCGCTGTTAATGAATTTCGTATTTTGTTTCAAAAATCCGAGAAAAAACATTTTCTTAAATCTAAGTATAAGTTCTAACGGCACTTTCGTATTATGGCTGCTACCAAGCTTGCTTCGTAACATAAAAATTATGTCATGTAAACCAGTTTTGTTGAGCAATACGCACACTGAAATTACTCGTGAATAATTTAAAATAATTTTGTAGGACAGATTTATTAAAACTCATTTGAAATTGAACGATATTTTAACTTCATGTATAACTGTTATAAAATATTTTGATTTAATTTGACTTAAATATGTTAGTTATTGACTTTTAAAAAGCAAGAAATAAATTAATTACAGCAACAAACTACTACATATCATTATATTGTGTTTAAATAGTAATATTTGTCTTAGGTTACCTCTTTTTAACAACTTTCAGCTTTTAAAATGCATGATAAAAAATGACACTCCATCAAAATTTGCTCCAAAACTAATATCGTGTGTATTAGAATAACATATGTTCCGATTTCAACCGTTGTAAAATGCTCATTAAGATCATGATTCAGTTTTTAAATGCAGTCTGCATGTATCACTGTAACTCTGTGTACAAAATGAAGTCAACTGACATGATTTTAATACCAGTTGTTATAATTTTTTTTTTCTGAAGGGTTACAATATTTCATAACCTCACAGTTTTCTTTTTTTATGCTTTTCATTTCTGAAAAGACGGGTATAGATATCATAACAGTTGAAAAAAAAAAAAAAAAAAAAAAACAGGCTCAAATAGTGCAACATCCGAAGACACTTTCTGTGTTAGGAGTTTTATGTTATTGTAAAAAGCCATCTTCTCTAAGAGAAAAATAATTCTTATTAATAAAAACTGCACTCACTTCATTTAATCTTGAAATTTTAGGCTCGAAAAATAAAAATATTGAGTTGGCAATTAAGTTCCTGACATTCGTTTACATTTTAGCATTTCGCATGTCGTTAAATGCTTTAGGCATAATGTTTAAAATCATTCGATGTATCAAAAGGATGTTCAGTCCAACCGGAATCTATTTTTTAACTCTTTCCAACAAGGCCGAAAAGTGTTTATGATTTCAGTTTGCTTGTCTGTCCTTCCATGCTCTGCCTTAAATATACATCATTATTTCTAAAAAAATTATATATGTTATTCCAATGTACTGAATATACTATATACTGATATATGTATTTGTAGCATTTATGGTTCTTCCAGAAGCACACCCAAAAGTATTTCAATACATTACATTCTATGGACAATCATTCTTGTTCTTTTACAGGGTGTCGAAATTTACATTAATAGCATAAGCGTATGGAGATTGTTCCATAGCTAAAAGAACAACTCGCGTTGATATGCCAAGCTCAAAAGTGGAAATTTTGACCCCAAATATCCACCTCTGGCCGTTTCTGTTTTTACGAGTCCAAACCGGGTGATTTCTACCAACGAGGTACTGAAAAGTCTTGTTGAACGTTGGGAAGAAATTGTAAACAAGAGAGAATGCATTATTGATTAATCAGTTGTTCATTTTTGTTACAAGTAAACTTTCAAAAATTTTATGAAAAAAGCGGCATGAACTTAGTTGCCAATTTAGTACATGTATGCGAAATAAATGTATCATTAACTGAAACTTTAAAAATACTTGCCGTTTACGAGCTATTTTGCTTTTATTTTCTTTGCTTGTTTGGCAACATTTCCATGCATTATTACAGGCAACAACGTCTATTGTTGGAAAAAAAAATATGTAACCGTTTTGAGAGTAGTAGCTTGATACCTATTCTTAAACATTGATCCAAGGCTTTGTATTTGTTTTCATATTTTCCAATGGGATGGTGAGTGAATATTATATCCCCAAATAGAGTAGAAACTCCAAAACGTAAGTGCAGTTTTATTTTACTCTTAAGTTCTCTTTATATAAAGTTCTTTTATTTGATAGGGTTTATAAACAATTTTTAGTATGGTACTTTTTTGCGATAGTTCTGTTTTTGTTGATATTTTACCAGCAAAAATGCTTTTACTTTGAATCTTAAGGAACAAATTTTAAAATTCGTCTTGTTTGTTTATAATAAGAATACAAACACAATATATCTGTATAAATAAAATAAAACTTCTTTTTTTTGTACCATTTGAACGATGATCTTCAAATTTTATACTTATAGAGAAACACATAGAGAAGCATGGGAAAAAAATTGCTGCATTTAAAATGTTAAAATCTAACCAGTTCGCCATCTTGTTATTCTTGCAAAGATTCTTACACGTAATAAAAAAATTAATAATGGGATCTATTTAGTAACACTTCCATTCAAAATTCTGGAAAAATTGTTATTATCGTGAGTTTCCATTTATTTCCAATAAACTTTTTAATTATAGAAAAGCAATATTTTAATATCCTGAATTTTTTTCCATTTTCCTTTCTGTGTTAGTGCTAGTTTATAAACTTAAAATTTTTTTTAATCTAGCTTATATAATGCTGGACATTTTTATCTGAAATAACGTCATAACATTCGTGAAAAGTTTTTGTGTTTGTCGTCTATACACGTAAGGTCCTAAATCGATGTCAAAAATAAACTTTATTTTATTTTCCGCGCATTAGTACATTTATCTTTGAGTTTTTATTTTGATTCAGTATAATTATCAAAATATTTATAGGTTAAATATTTGATTTTCCTTGTTTATTACTGCATCCTTCGTTGAGAAAACGACTTAATTTGCCAGAATTACATTTTTCTTGTATAATTTGTACTCACAATTCATCACGAATATTATTTATGAGCTATACTAAATGATAGGCTGCATAATTAATTCATGTAGTCTATTTTTATAATGACAGTATAAATGGCATAATAATGATATACTATTTGAGTTATGCATTCTTTTATTTATTTATTTATTGAGATTCTTAAATGCATAAAGAATTATTACACATATTGGATTCAAAAGTATGCATGAAACATTAAAAAACTTCGCGATCATTAATCTTCCATCCTTTA
>JAWZYV010018443.1:0-28955 GCA_038373885.1 Cheiracanthium punctorium | reverse complement strand
GGGCTGTTGGGAGGGGAAGGGAGGGAGTGGAGCAATGATAACCCTCCAAAAAAGTGTGAGGAGGGGGTGGGGATCTTCATAATTGTTTCTTTTTGTAAACATGATAGGAACGCATTGTGTGTATGCTGATGCAGGAGGTCATAAAAGCCTTAATAGCCTGGACAATTGAGAGAAACCGGCATTTTTTTTAAGAGACCATTAAAAGAAGGTCTTCAAAGCTCTTTAAAAAAAACGAGAGACAGCTCAAAAAAAGAAAGAAATCATCTTCGTCCCAAGATTTCTTTTTTCCCCCCCTTAAGAGGCCTCTATACTCGGCTTGCGGAGATTCACGTCCCAATGCTTTCCTATGAAGAAAAGTGCCTTAACGCCTAATCATTTTTCTCGGAAAGTATTTGGTATTTTCACATGAAATTTTCTTGTGTAAATCTTGAGAACTGTTCGCAATTATTGCGTGAATCAGATTTGGGTTAATTAAGCTGAAAGAGATTTTATTGCAATCTGAAAAGCAACACAAATTCTAAAACCGTTATTTTCATTTTTGACGATCCGTTATTTCAAAATCCCGCTCTTTAGCAAAATTTTAACTCGCGTAATAGATTGTATAGCCATCTCACTATTTTTACATGCTTTTTTCGTGTTTTTTTAATGACAACTTTTCGTTATTTTCAATTAAATGTAAACGTTATATGCTATGAAATGCATGATTTCAACGCGAATTTCATCCCCCCACTTTGGTAACCATTAGTTGCGGTGATTGATGAGGTGGGCGTATATTGACCAATTGACCCCCTGTGGTGTCCTCACTTCCCACCCCAGTGCCTCCAGAAACATTCTCTTCACATTTCAACTTTCGTTTGTGTGTGTATCTGTAAAATCATCTGGCTCAGTTCCTTTTGCATAGCCTTTTGTAGTAAAAAGTGTTGTTATTTTACTGCTCTCAAGTCTGTCGAATACTTGCTTTGAGCAGTGTGCATTCTCTCGGAGCTCATTGATCCACCTTACAAAATGTCTCTTCGATTCAGAAATCCTTTTTACATTATTGACGCAATTAAACATAATGAAGATAAAAAAGATTTTAAAAAAATTAACAAGAAATGAAATTAAAACCATCTATAGCCTTTTTTTTTGTATGGTATTGTATGGTATTTTTTTCTTTCAGCAAATGCAATGTAAATAAGTGTATTTTTATGTACTGTAAATACTGCGCTTTATGTGAGTGTCTAATACGGAGTTCTATGAAATGATGCAGTTGATAGTTCAGAGCAGTGGCGTATGCAGACTTCCTTCGAGGGGGGGGGGGGTTATAGACATAACTTTGTGTTAAAATGCGTAATAGTTAAGTTGAAAATTGACGCCACTGGTTCAGAGGGTCATATTTTACTTTTAGAAAACTCATTTTTTAATCCAATTCATTTATTGTATGTTATACATTACAAACAGCTGATGTGAAACCAGCACCCCTTGATTTATCTTATTTGTTTACAACTTATTGGTAGTATAGTTATCTTCGGAATTTAAACCAGAATAGCGGCTTTTTTTTCCTAAGGTTTTGTTTGATATTTTTTTTCTCAGCACATGCAATGTAAATATTTTTATGTACTGTAAATACTGTGTTTTATGTCTACGGAGTTCTATGAAATGATGTAGTTGATAGTCCACAGGGTCGTATTTTACTTTTGGAAAACACAATTTTTTAATCCAGTTCAAAAATTAAGAGGATGCTAGTTGAGGATAAGACGTTAAAGTGGTGATCATAAATCCTTCCTTACGAGTTCTACAAAATAAACACATTACAAATAATTCGTAAAATTGGGTATTAAAATTTCTTACATTTTTTTACAGGGTTTCTACGGATTTCACAGCTTTTGTTCCTACTTCCCTGACGTCTATCATGCTCTTCCCTGACTTTTTAAATAGCGTGCTTTCCTTAATTTTGCGTTTCTATTTTTAATTTTACATCCTTTAATTAATAACTTTTTATATATTTTGCCCCTTTTTTTACAAATAATAATAATAATAAAATCAATATACACAAAAATATTATTTGACATCACTGGATTCTAACAAAAACCATGTTTGATAACAATTTAGGATCAAGTTAAGCATATTTCAACTGAAGAAGATATGTTCATAAAGGACACATTTTAAAATTATTTATAAGGTTAAATAAGAAAATGAAAATAAAACAATTTCTACAATTAGGTTCGAACAGGAAGTATTTTCTTGATTTTGCCGCATATTCTTGCATTTCCCTGACCTTTCTTCAATTTCTTCAAATTTCCCTGACTTTTTTCCAAAATCCCTGACTTTCTCTGATATTCCCTGACTTTCCAGGTCTGTAGAAACCCCGTTTTATTACCGCATTTATTTTCATTACATCCAAACATAGAATTATGTGAGGGTTGGCATTACTCTTGCATAACGAATAGTCAATGTCTGCCTGTACACTTGACATAGCTAACGCAAAATTCCTACAAGATGTTCCTCGGTCAAAAGAAACCTAGATCTCGTTTTCACGGTTTTCATCCTTGAAAATAGCTGCTCACAGCAATATGAGACACAGTAAAAGAGACAGATGTAAATAGGCTCGAGCAGTCTTTTACAAAATTTCTATCAGATAAAGGTTTGTCTCCCCCTTCGCAATTTCTTCAACAATCAAAAACTGATCTTAATAGCATTCTCAGAATTTAAGTTTATTCTCCACAGCATTTCTTGGAACTATTTGCTTTTCCACTTGAAATACTACTAAAAAGGATTGCTAGACTGTTTCTGCGATTTTCAAAAAGAAGTAAGTGGGCAGGATTCAAACAATCGGCGGGCCATATGTTAGACAACCCTGCTATACACCAATTAAATATAGAGAACAGAAAAAAAAAAAAAAATCTGGAGTGACTCCACTCGACTTTCCGAACACTTATGATTAAGATCATTACCAATCATTTAAATAAATTTTAATCGATGAATAATTCAAACATATACGTATACCAAATTGAAACTCAATCGAATGCACCATTTAAACGCTAGCGCACTTTCAAGACTTTCTCCCCGTAGGCCATAATGTAAAAGAAATCTTTGTCCTAGCCCCGCAGAAAAGCTATAAGTCCTATAAACATCAAAATCAATAACGGTCTTACGATGGTGGTTTATAACAAATATATCCAATTAGAGCACAATCGAATGTACCGTTTAAACGCTAGCGCACTTTCAAGAATTTCCCCCCATAGGCCATAATGTAAAAGAAATCTTTAGCCCTGTAGAAAAACTATAAGTCCTATATACACCAAAATCAATACCGGTCTTGTGACCAGAACCTGATTATGACCAGCGGGGGCCCCGGGCATTGATGATTTTGGGGGCCCCCATTCTATGAAATTTGTTTTATTTTTCATAAAATTTTGATATATTTCAGAACAATATTTGAAATTGGGGGCCTTCTCGAGCCGGGGGCCCTGGGCAAAGTCCCGATCTGCCCATGCGATAATAAGGCTCTGCTTGTGACGGTGGCTTATAACACATATACCCAATTTGAGCTCAATCGAATGCTCCGTTTAGGAGCTATCGTGTTCACACACACACACACACACATCTCGTAAAAAACAGCATAACTGAATTCAGAAGACCTCAAAACGTGTCAATACACCAAAATCTCGAAGCCAATTTTTTTCATGATTACAATACTTTCCTTACATGGTACATGTTCGGAAAATAAAAATCCCGAAGTGCAATAGCATTAAAAATAAATATTTGCTGTGAATTAGTTGTCTATATAATTTTATATTTTCTTTCAGAAAGAAATTTTTAACTGTCAGTTTTGCAACCTTTATAATAATTTTTGTGCGCAATTCCCTTTCATTGGTTTGTGATAAATAGTTCTTTTGCATAGTACAACTTGTTTATTTGATTTTAAAAGGTTGGTTTTTTTTTTTTTTTTTTTTTTTTCTAAGCACATTCGATTTGAAAACTGAGTTTGGCATTTAGACAATAATGATGGAAATTAATATAGGGAAAATATAAAATGTACAGAGGCACAATTTACTACTTGTCTCTCTAGACGAAGTAAATATCGAGAACAGGGGGGAAAAAAAGACTGATGAAAGCGCAACAGTATTAAAAATAAGTCATACTGTGAATTAGTTGTCCCTATATTTCGAGTGTTAATTTTGTAATCAGTATAGTAATTTTTGGGCGCAATTTCTTTTCATTATCTTAATTTGTGATAAAATTATGTATAATTTGTAGTGTTTATCAGATTTTTAAAATTAATAATTAATTCTTTTTTAAAGTATTTGATTTGAAAATTGAGTTTGGACCTCACCATGGCACAGTGGTTATGCCACTGGAAATGGTAGACTGGCGAAGTATGAAGGTCTCGAGTTCGGGTCCCATCGCGCGCCCGTCGACCTAACCGTTCGGAGTTTTCCGTGGTTTTCTCCGAAACTTAGCGTAAATACGGGTTAGGACCCCTTAGAAAGACCCCCACGGAGGGCACCCCACCCATCGGCCTAGAGCCCACGCGTAGCTAATCGGCCGTAATCCCACAAACAAACAAAACAAAATTGAGTTTGTTATTTTTCACAATTATAATTTTACTGCCAAAAACGTAATCTAAAATGTGCCTATACCGTTTATTACTTATCTCTTTAGACCACTGTTTTTATGAAATAGCAACCACAGATAGATCGTTTTGTCAGTGGCGGATTAATACAAGTTTGTCGGGGGGGGGGGGTGAACGATTAGTTTGTCTGTGGGGGCGGTTAATTAGAAGATTGACAAATACATCTATTTTATGGAAGTAAAATAGGATATTTTACATTAATTTCTTTTTTCTCGGAGGCGGGGGGCGGTGCGTTTTGTTCGATCAATAATTGTGTTCTTTTTTCTTTTCGTTCTCTCTCTCTTTTCTGTCTCCCCTCCCTCTCCTCTCTCTCTCTTTTTTTTTTTTTTTCGAAGGAGAGAGGATGGAGGTATAATTGATATCATAAACTATCTAATTGTCTCTTGTAATGACCTTTATATTATCTTGTTGAATAAAAGAGCTATTAAAAATCTTGTATTTTCACATTTCAATTTCTGAAATAAAAACATGAATGCGTATTAAAAAATGGAAAAAAAAACGCTCTTTTTTGTCTAACAGAATTGCAGATAATGTGTAATATTTTTATGTTACTTAATTTGACTTCTAATGGAAATTTTATTCAGTATTTTAATATATGCACACACAAATCATAATATTGTTACTTTGAATATTTTATTATTATTATTGTTGTTTTCATGAATAAATATAATTTGAAAGAATACTATGCTATATAATATACATTATATTTTGATACTACAGTATATATTAAACATCCCTCCATAAATATACATTTTTACGGAGTCGTGTTTGTGTATATTAAGTATTTTAAAATCATTTCAAACAAAGTGATATTTAGAACATTTAAACTACTCATTTTTATAGTAAAAAGAAAAAATCCCATACAGTCAAAGTTCTCAAACGGAAGTGATAATGAATAGCTTATTTCCAAACAACTAGGAGGAACAGGGGTTGTTGTGTGTGCCCCCTCACTCCTGGGGGTCTTCTGTAAGATGAAGACTAGAGGTGTGGTCAAGAGAGTAATAAAACTGTCACAGATTGCTTTCCCCTCTTTCCCAATTTCCAGAGCATCTCAGAGGAAGCCACCGTTTGTGATTTTTTCCGTGAGTAGAGAGGCCTCTTAAGTAATGAATGCGTGATTGCAAGGAGAGGAGAGTATTGGGGGAGGGAAGCTTGAGGGGGAAGATTGGGGGTTGAGATAAGAACTTTTAATGTCACACCACACGGAGAGGATTGTTTGCGACTCTCTGGATAGCTCAGTATCGATTTCGAATATTTTCCTTTTTTCCTTTAGGGTGAGGTTGGGGGAGGTTTTCTACCCCGTCTTCATCTTTTGTGAGGGTGAAGTAAAGTTTACACTACACTAAACTAAAAGTTCGCACATTTTTTTTAATTAAAAAAGAATTTAAATTTTGGATCACTATTTACATGAACCCCTTAACGCGCAGTGTTCCCGGCCTGAGAACACCCAACTCGGACGTTTGGACTGTTGCCAGTCACGAAGAATAGATTGGATTTCTATAGAAATTGTGGCGGGTGACACAGCTCCACGAGAATCCTTTACTTTTGAGCACGTCCTTTCCCGTACAAAAAAAGGTCACGATTCTTTTCAACAGCACTGACATCTGCTGAAAAATGGAAGCATGCGAGAACAACTGGATAGATGGCCCCATGCTGGAAAAAGGGCAGCCGTGGCCATCGCTCGAATGAACTGCCAGCAAGAGGGCGGAAGATCGAAACGTTCATCGCGTGTCACAGATCTAGAGACCCTTTTTTGACGGCAGCTGGCTGTGAGGCAACGTCTGCCCTTTTTCCAGGATTGGAAAAGGGTTTCGCCTCAAAGGGTTAACAACAGCGCAACCATGCAATGTTCTAGTCTCCCTCAATATATCTCCAAAAATAGGGTAGCACGTTCTAATTCTTCATCCATCGATTCGATGGAAGTGGGCAATTTCAATTTTAAAAAATGTTCGAATTATGGTAAGGAAAAAGACTCTTCAGAAAAAAATCCTCTCGAGAAACTTTTTTAATTCGAATACGGTCCCCCATACAAAGAGATGAAGTCAATACAAAAAAATGAATTGAGTAAAATGTGCCCCATGCACTCATAAAGCGATGCACAAAGTTTCAGCCTTTCATCCTGAAACGTATCAGAGAAATCTTCGAACCCATCTGGTCAGGGTTTATACGTGAATTCGAATGTAAACGTTTATTGCAAGACTGCAAAGCATAGGGTTCGCTGACCTAGCAGAATCCTTTTCTTAAAATGTAACTGTTGTCAAGATAGATTTGAAAAGTAATAAAGTGGTTTTGTTCTTTCGAATTTTACAAACACCTGGATTTAATTCGACTGGATTTTTTTTTTTTTTTACCTGCCCTAGCTACGACTACCTTTTACAGAACGCATTGAGCCCCAGGCCTATTTTGAATTATTTTTTGGAACCCTATTTTGTTTTCTAATGCGTTAGTTAGAGGATATGAATCATTGAAATGGGGGTCGGGGAGTTATACAATTTTTAGCACCAGAGTGCTATTCATTTCTCCCAGGTTTTTTGTGTAGACACTTTTTCCTACAATGAGTCACTTTTCAAATGGGTTTGCCAGATAATGTGGAAGGGAGGGGAGGCGTTCATAAAAGGTTGAAAGTCGCACAAGGTTTGATACTTTTGATAAATCATCGCCAAACTGGGTGCCAAAACGCGACCCTTTATTATAAATATGTATCGAGTCTAGTTAGAAAACGACTGGCGAATAGTGTGAAATAGTTTTAGTAGGTGAATTCAATATAGATTTCAATTCCGAAGAAGTGTTTTATAGAAGACAAATACGGTACACATCATAGATGAAGAGACACATTCCAAATATTATTGATAAAGGTGAAGTATAGTTCAACTATGCCTGACGAAAAGGGTTCAACAGTTTTGGTAGGCGATTTTAAGATAGATTTCGATACCAAAGATGGGTTTTCTAAAACAAGGAAGAAAAATACTGCTCACTCATGAATCATGATGCACTTTCCAACCGTATGGAATAAGGAAGAAAATAGCGACGACGCATACATTAGGATGCGCTTTTAATCTATAGCACTTGGGTGCGTGTTTAAAATCTGAAAAGGTTTCAGATTTTCTTCATTATTTTTCACTGGGTTTCCAGTAGGGAGCAAGGGTCGTTTCTGACTCTACTTTTACAATGGTTTCAATAACTAAAGAGACGAATGGGTACTTTCAATAACAAGTCAAGTATTAAGAATGAATGAAAGAGATTTCTCTACTTATTATAAAAGAAGGTGTCTGTGTGTGTGTGTGTGTGTGTGTGGGTGTGTGTGTGTGTGTGTCTGTCTGCAGCGTTACGGACAAACGGCTACACCTAGAAACACCAAATTTGGTATTCGGGAAGATGTAAATATGTAGTTGTGCACCTCGAAGCGATTTTTTCAAAATTCGACCTAGATTTTTTTTTATTTTATGTTTTATGCGATTTTTGGCATTTTTTCTCACCTAATTCGTAATAACGGCGGAAATTACGCTCGCAGAAAAACGGCATTTGTATCATCGGATAGAGGAGAAAATTTTCTTTTAAAAACAGTTTGTTCTGAATACTTAACCTGATTTACCGATTTTTAGGAATTTTTTTACTAAACATCTGCTTCGCGATTTTTTTTCGTAAAATAATTTTAAAACTGTCGCATCTTGAATTCTATCCGTCATAACTTTTAGATATTTTGACAAATCGTGAAACATTCTTTTCTCCCTCTTTTAAAATAAAAACGAAAAAATTATGTAAATTAGATGATTTTTTACGAATTTTAAAGCAGCCTAATGTTTAGAATTTAATAGCATCAACGCGATCTTACGCCATTCATTACATTGCGATCACGGCACGAGAATTTATGTTCGGCTGTTGCCACAGAAAGGATTAGAAAAAAGGGTTTTTTCAACCAATCGAGTTTTTAAATGGGATATCAGAATTTCAATTCGCAAGTGAGGATCTATGACGTCAAATGCTTTAAGATACCTAAAAATTACGCCATAATTTTAATTCATTTATTCCAGCTCTATTTTCAACTCAGGGAGACGATATTTTGATTAAAATTTGCTGTAGAAATAAACTAAGAAATTCACGATATTTTAATCCGGTGCTTATTTAAAAATTGAAATGTTTTCACGGCGCTGAAAATGTTCATTTTAAAAGTTACAAAGTTCGTTTCAAAGCGCGATATATTAAAATTTTTCTATTTATTATTTTTATTTTTGGCATTTAATTAACGCAGGCGTTGCCTAACATACGCATGCAGGTTGCGAGTATAGTTTTATTTTAACGTTGAATTACGTTCCTCCATAAAGGTCACGCAAAGTTTTAATGCTACCGTTTGAAAACAATTATGCGAAATATCGAAAGTAACTCCGAAATTAATCTACCGGGGTTTCCTTTACGGCAGTCAAACAGTGACGTCATAAATTAAAAAAAATGTGTGAAATTTGTAAACTCTGCAACTCTAACGCCCTGTCACAATTAAAATGGGAATAAGTAGCTCATCGAGATTACACAGTTTGATGTTTTTCAGGAGACAGGACTATGGAGGATATAAAAGATATCGCTATTGGATATTTAAAATGGCACCCCTTGGATATTTTCTCCCCACAGTAAGATGAAATGGTTTACGGCGCTAAATACGCCAATCTTATAAAACTATGTATAAATTAAATATATATGGAGAGTTTCCTTAATGGCAACCATTATGTGAAATGATTATTATTTATGCTAATGCGTAAATTGCAAAGAATCGCCACAGAATCAAAAGATCCCATTGAGGCCAAATAATCTAAGCTGTTTCTTTTAAGGGAGCCTTGAAGAGGGAGAAGCGAGTATAGATAGTATTAATGTACGTAATAGGTAGTATTATTAGATTTGTAAAGATAGTATGAATAAATCGCAATGTACCACGTTAATAAATATTTCATGAAATTAAAAGTGTTTATCCGTTTTCAACGGTTGTCTTACAACCAACTAAACGAAAAGTAATTCTAATTTGCGTTAATATATCCCGCAGTCATTTCAACAGAGGGGATTACTTGAACTTTTTTAAAAATGAAATTCTGTTTTGTCACATGCAGATGTGATTTTAGTAGTAAAATATTCCTTTCTTCCCGTATGAAGAGCCGGTGCGCAGCTATTTTAAAAACATCTCTTGAAAATAGCATAAATGAATTCAGAAGACCTCAAAACGTGTAAATACACCAAAATCTCGAAGTCGAATTTTTTTCATGATTGCAATACTTTCCTTATATGGTACATTTTCGGAAAGAAATAAATGGTGCTCCATTTCATGTAGTGTCTTAGGTATTTAATGCTACAACTTGAGCCTAAAAAACAGTATGATGTAGAAATAAGACATTTTGAAAGCCAGGAGTTCTCTGCAAACTATTAAGCTTTCCACTTTTTTAATAGTGAATGACACTGACGTAGTTTTTTGAGTCATTATACTGCAATGATCAGGTTAGTACTCATGACACAAACTTTACATTAAGAGTCAAATAATTTTGCTCTTTTTTTTTTTAAATTCCACATCACGAATAATTTCGAATTACACATGTAAGGAAAATTTTCGTTTCCTACTGTGCGAAGAACGGGCACGCAGCTAGTATTTTTATAAATTTAAGTAAAGATACGAATTCATTTTCGAGTCGTGTAGAGTTTATCAAGACAGCTGTGTACAAATATTAGGAAAATGTCGATTTTCATGATTTTTTGTTTCCAGTCTCCCAATCATGACAGAAATGCAATTTCTATTTTTAAAAAATCAAGTCATCTTTTAACTTTATCGGCTCATTTTTTTTTCACATCAGCAGGGATAAAAGTTCACTTTTCAAAAAGTTTTTAATTCGAGGTTCCCAAGTGGGAATATCGGCTGGTGAAATGTTCGGCTGCCCAAATTCAAAACACAGTCAGTGACAAATTCAAAATCTTCCAGAAAATCAATAAAAGGTATTTACTTTTAGCCGCACGAAATGGTATTTTGGCACAACAAATGAACCGTTGATTATTGTCACAAATTAGGATGACAACATGTAGAAAATCAAATAGGTTTTTAAAATGGTTGAAAGTGTTACTTTGTTTTAAATTTTTCAAATTGAAAAAAACAAAGCACTTACTATTTTTATCCATTTTGATATCTATACGAAAAAATTAAAGCATTGAAAAGTACCAAGTCAATCATGTTCACACGACTCTCTTAGAACAAAAAATGCTAAAAAAACCATTTTGAAAAATTTTTGCCTTACTGTGTTTCAACCCTCTCGTCACCGAATTATGAAAAATCGGAGAAACAAAATCTGTCTAGCATTGAATGCATCTGAAATACTATTAATCATGCAAAAATATTTGTTTCTAATGTCGATTCCTATTAGATTTTTCTAATATTCATTTCTGCCTTTTCGAAGCATTTTGTTAGGCTAAAATGAATTTAAAAGGATGCACCTATTCGGTAAAGGTTGAGGAATAAGAAAAAAACTACACTTACCTTAAAAAGAAAAAAAAACGATCAAAAAGCAGCGTCCCTATTTTCTTAATTTTTCTCCCGAAACAATGAAGTGAAAACTGTAAAAAAGAATCTCAATGGGACTAGTACTGCAATCTAGGCACGATGGATGCATCGAGTGAAGAGCCTCGTATACTTTCTACACGAATGAATGATATGGATATCACTGAAAGAAAAAATCTGGAGTGACTCCACTCGACTTTCCGAACACTTACGATTAAGATCATGACCAAGCATTTAAATAAATTTTAATCGATGAATCATTCAGACATATATACCAAATTGAAGCTCAATCGAATGCACCGTTAAAACGCTAGCGCACTTTCAAGACTTTCCTCCCATAGGCCATAATGTAAAAGAAATCTTTGTCGTAACCCTGTAGAAAAACTATAAATCCTATACACCCCAAAATCAATACTGGTCTTGCGACGGTAGTTTGTGACATATATACCAAATTTGAGCTCTAGCGAATGCCCCGTTAAGGAGCTATCGTTTTCACTCACATACATACATCTAAAAAAAATAGCATAAATTTATTCAGAAGACCTCAAAACGTGTCAATACACCAATATCTCGAAGTCGAATTTTTTCATGATGACAATACTTTCCTTACATGGTACAAGTTCGGAAAGTAAAAAGCTTTTATTATCATTTCCCACCTAAAGAAACCAATAAACAATGTAAATACAAATAAATGCAGTGTTGTTCATTGTAATGCTGTGAGGGTGGGCCATTTTTTTCTTAAATCACTATTCTAATAGTCTGGAAAAGGCAGGGGCGTAGCGACGGGATTTGTCGACCGGGCAAAGTATGTATTCTGCGTCTCCCTCCCCCGTCTTCAATTGTGCGATCACGATGACAAAGTTATGAAAAATCGATCTTCATTATGAACTAATAAGTACCATGATCATAGTTTTATAAATCCAAAGAAACCTTCATTTTCAGCATTTTCTTGGGTTTTACGGCAACCTCACATACTTGGCTGCTTGGTTTTTTCTCAATTTTTGTAACGGCTTCATTTTGGTCTTCTTTTCTACTGTTTAGCCATGATGGCGTTATTGCTAACGGTTACAAAACCAAGCAAAAGTAACCCTTTAAAGTGCAGTGTTCCCGCTCTGGGAACACCAAACTCTGGCGTTTTGACTGTTGCCAGTCACGAAGAATAGATTTGATTTCTATAAAAATAGTTGCGGGTGACAGAGCTCCACGAGAATCCTTTACTTTTTAGCACGTCCTTTCCCGTAAAAAAAAAAAAAAAATGTCACGATTATTTTTAACAGCAGTGACATCTGCTGAAGAATGGAAGAATGTGAGAACAGCTGGATAGATTGCCCAATGCTGAAAAAAGGACAACCGTTGCCATCGCTCGACTTAACTACCAGCAAGATGGCAGACGATGGAAACGTTCATCGCGTGCCACAGATCTAGAGACGCTTTTTGGAAGCAACTGGCTGAGCGGCACAGCTAACTGCGTCAAAAAAGCGTAGTTAAGTCGAGCGATGGAAACGGTTGTCCTTTTTTCAGCATTGGGAAAAGGTTGCGCCTCAAAGGGTTAAAAAATCACCGCATTCACAGGCCTCGTTTGTAATTTCCTTTTTGGCGCCCCTTCTTGTTCAGCGTCCGGGGCACTTGCCCCACCTGCCACCCCCTAGCTACGCCCTTGGGAAAAGGTACTCTCTGGGTTCCATAAAAACGGTGTAAAATATTATTGTGATTGGGTAATATCTTTTACCCCCGCATCGGACTTGAATTTTCAGAAATTGGATAAAAATGGGCATTTTTTACTCGGCGTAAGAAACAAAATTGTTTTTCCCCTATTGTTATTCTAATAGGATGTGAAATGAGTCAACTGGGTTTCATATTAGATATGCCTCAGTTATTTTTCACTTCAAATAATATTTTCTGCCTTCGCATCGTACTCCAAATTTTGCAACTCCCGACGAAAATGCAGTTTTTTATCTAAGGCTTCATTTCATGTAATGCTTCATCGACGATAAACGGCGAAGAAACACATTCAGACAGTACTGGAAATATACGCCTCATAATTGAAATGATGTTGGGGGCCCTTTTCGAAGTGACTGAAGGCAAGTTACTAACAACTGATGAGAGTTATTTAAGCACAGATAAAAACTACGCATTAGAAAATACATCAGGCGGTTCGATTCAGAAATTGCACCATTTCAAGTATGATGCGAAGGCAGAAGATATTACTTGATCGGAAAAATAACTAAGGCATGCCTTGTTAAACCCAGCGGACTCATTTCTCACCCTGTTAGAATAACAACAGTGAAAAATGATTATGTTATTCATGCCCAGTAAAAAGTGTCTATTTTTACCCAAATTCCGGAAATTCAAGACCGAGAGGGGGCAACAGATAGTATCCAGTCACAATAATATTTTACGCCATTTTTATTGAGCCCAGACAGTATCCTTTCCGCACTATTAGAAGGGTGATTTCAAAAATGATTTTTTTTTCGGCCCATCCTACTGCACAGTACACATGATCTCGAGTTAGCCCTTTAACGCGCAGCGTTTCCGCTCTGGTAACACCAAACTCTCACGTTTTGCACTGTTACTAGTCACGAAGAACCAGTCACGCTGTGTGTCGCACAGCCAGCTGTCGTCAAAAAAAGGGTCTCTAGATCTGTGGCACGCGATGAACGTTTCGATCATCCGCCATCTTGCTGGTAGTTAAGTCGAGCGATAGCAACGGCTGCCCTTTTTTCAGCATTTGGAAAGGGGTGCGCCTCAAAGGGTTAAAAGGCATAATCCTTTTGTTAAAACATGAAAACTGTATGGACTTCGTGTTAAAAAGTTTTCGGGAAGGGGGAGGAATGTTGGAACCCCCCCCCTTGCACACGCCACTGCTATGTGACCTGCAAAGGGCTGCACATGTCGGTTCCGGAGTAACAGAGGAACGCTTATACACATGCTACATTTAAAATATATTTGAATTATCTAAATTATCATTCATCGAATCTAATTAAACCTCGTAAATATCAGAATAATAATAAGAAAATCTCTTGAAATGGAGAACTATTCAATGCCAGGCTTTTTTCCTTCGCAAATGAAAATTCGAGAAATTGAATTTCATAACGGCCATTAAAAAATAAAATCCAAAATTATAGAGCTTTTGTCAGGTGAGAAAGAATTAACAATAGGGACAGTAATAATATTACAACAACATTAGTATTACAGCATAACCTTTTCTGCTTTATTTACAGCGATATTTATAAATTCATGCAGAGATGTAATTATTTATCCTTTGAAAAAATATTTTGTTGTTCAACTTTTTTTCATTTGAATTGGATACCCATTCCCTTATTTCATAATTTTGATTAAATTTGTCTCCATTGCGTTATTGCACAATGTAATAAAGGCTCTTTTTTAATGTTTTATAGATGAAAGATCTTTTGAAATGGGAATAGTTATATTTGTCTATTGATTTATTATACTCAAAATTGAATTTCCATTATGTAGTTGAGCTATCAGAAACCAGGTATGAAGAGGCTTAATTTAATTTTCTTTTATTCTATGAATGTTTCGTCAAACGCAATATGCTTTACATTACATAACTTAAGGAAATCTGAGACGCAGGTCACCCATATATAAAAGGCAGCCTGCTGAAAGATATACATTTTGATTCTGAAAACGTTCCAGGCTAGAGGTCTTCCCTGAATTCTATTTTCCAGCTGGCCACGATGTGTCGACGAGGTTTAACTCTTCTCCTGCTATGTAGCTTGCTCTCGACATTTATGATTGGTAAGCATACTAGTTTTATTCTATACAGAGATGGGCAAAGTTAATATGAAAGTGTGCTTCATTAAACGTTAAAATCTTAACTTTTCAAAAATTTAAGCGAACATTTTACAGACCAAATTCCGATCCAGGCATATTTTAAATTAGTTTCTTGCATATTTTGTCTTGTGATACGTCAATTAAACAGCGAAAAAAAATATTGTATACGATTTTCATTGTGTTCGCAACTGGAAGCATGGCTCATTTCTGATTATAATTTTACACTGGTAACATAAACGAATACGGAATGCACTGATCGATTCTTAATATTTAAATAATAAGTGAAATATTAAGAATTAATGTAAGATTTATTTTTAAATTTAAGTAAAGCTATGAATTGTAAGTTTATAGGGAGAGGGGGCAGAGTGTATCAAGACAGCTCTGTCTAAAGTTGTGGAAATGGCCAGTTAAATGACTTTTGTCCAGTTTCTCACTAATGACAGAAATGCAACTTCTATTTCCAAAAATCAAGTCATCTTTTAACTATATCTGCTAATTTTTTTCAAAAGTTAATATTGATAAAATTTCAATTTTTAATAAATTTTCAATTCTATGTTCCTAATTGGGAACACTGACCTGTAATAGTTTAAAGTTATCTGTTTAAAGTTAACCTCCAAAAATTTACATACTGCTGTTCAACAAACCACGGCAAGTAGAGGGGGGTTGTGAGTTATTCTTTTCTCTTCGTGAGTTAACACTTCTTTTACTTTTTATTCAAACTGCTCATGTATTCGGATGTATGTGTCCTCTTCATAAATGCAAATTTTTTACACGTCACACATTTATAAAAGACATCCTGCTCCAGCCTGAAAGATAGGCGTTTTAAGTCGATAAAACGTTCCCAGCTAGTGGCCTTCCTAGAACTATTTCAAGCTGGCCGCGACGTTCCGGCAATGTTTAACGGTTTATCTCTTTTGCAGCCCGCTCTCGATAACTTTGCTTGGTAAGCATACTACAGTCATTTCCGATTATAGTGAACCTCAGGGGACCGGTACATTCGTTCAGTATATCCGAAGTTCACTGAAACCGAAGTCAGGGTTCACTAAAACCGAAAAATGCTATATACATTTCTAACGTATGTGTACCGGGACTAATGAAATGCTTTCACTATGCAATTAGTTCACTATATCCGGAGTTCTGTATTTTGAAACATATTTTTAGAATAAAAAAAGAGCATTAGAAAATGTAAGAGTGTAATAAAATTCTTCTGAGTACTCAATATAAGATTCGTCGAAGGATTTTTTGACTCCGGAGAGGCCAAAATCTCGAAAAATGTGAATAAACAAACTAGAATCATGTCACTTTAACTTTTTGAAGTAATAGGGCAGATATTTTATTCAGGAAAAGTTCACATACTCAAATTTGCTTTAAAATTTTATTCATAAGCTAATTTTTCTTCTTGTGCGCCTGCTTTCAAATTTATTCACTGGCCTTTCGTTAGACATTTTGCACCTCCCCTTTCGGTCCCAATCGACTGGATATTTTATCTGCAGGGCCGTCCAAAAGATTCTAAATACATTACGCTCCGAAATTCACTAAAGCGTATTTTAGAGGTATTAGGCTATTTTAAACGACTCGGAAGTGATATATGCTGTGAAGTGTTACAAAATGAATTTCTCTCTCGAAAGAAGTGTCATTTATAGTTCTGCTACAGGAACGCAAAATATTTCCATTGCGCTCAATGGCAGTTTTAGAGAAACTCATCCATTTCAAGCAGAATACCGTCCTACCCTATAGTTAGGTAATTGTCCGACCACGGTCACGTGCCTCCCTCAAGAATAACGCCAAAAGTCACCTAGCGGATTTGAATGTACGTGTGTATGTATTTAACTCTCAAATCTCAAAAACTATAGTAGAATGTTGAAATTTCATATATAAGATTGTTGTAACATCTAGTTGTGCAATTCGATTTTTGGTTACAATCTAATGGAGAGTTTATTAACAGGACCATCCAAAAGAATTCCAATACATTAATATATGGGGACATCTTCAGTATATTACAAATGCAATCAGTCATTGTTTGGTCCATGCCCAAAATATCGCCATTTGCTATCGTCATTATCGAATTTTGACGAAATACCGCCAAATTTGGCGATAGTCAGTCAATGTTTTTCCATGCGCCAAATCTCGCCATTTTTCGTCGATCTTGGCGAGTTTCGCCGAAATATCGCCAAATCCTGCGCCAAAAATAGTTTCGTATAGAATGTGGAAATTTTGTATTTAGAACTATTCTAACATCTAATTATGCATCTCTTTTTTTTTTTTTATTGCTATCGACTGGGTCAGCCAAATGACTTTAAATAGAATAGGGTGTATGGATACGTACAATTCATTGAAAGTCTGGTCAATTACTACTTTGGCTATCCCCAAAATCTCGCAAACTATCTCAAGCTTGTCGGCTTTGGGCGAAATATCGCCACATTAAGTGTCAGAAACAAATATTTCAAATTGAACCCAGCTGGCGATATCGGAAATATCTGGCTAGAAATCGCTAAACCTTAGTATTACTGCAGTATTTTACCTCTTTCAAGCAAAATAATTTCAGACGAAGTGCGCTGGAAATATTTTTGATTTAATAGACGAAAGACATACAAGGAAGTCGTGTGTTGTCCGGGGAGTTCTTTCCAAAATTGTTAAAATTTTCAAACCGCCCTAGAACGTTAAGGGTTTTTGTACGGAATGTACAAGTAAACAAACTTACAAACAGATTTTCCGCACTATCGACGAGATTTTACTTTTCGTATACAATATGCTCAATCAATATAACAATCTAAAACGCTATTGGTTCTAATTATATTTAGTCGCATCTTTTATCTAATTTTCAGGACAAGGACTGCCAGGTGCCCCTGGGAGGGGGGCACCAAGAACCCCAGGTGCCCCAAGTGCAGGTGCCCCAAGTGCTCCTGCTCCGTCGGGTCCCCCGGATTTAAGCTATCTTTCTGCCACAAGTCCCCGCCCCAGCATCCAACCCCTTCGCCAGAAGGGAACAACTCTTGAACTCCCCGGAGTAACTCCTAAATAAAATGATATTGTAAGCACTGATTGTAAGTAAGTACCATTAACTTTACGTTGAAATTGGGTGTGCAACTTTGTGAAAGTTTAATATTGACTCTTTTTTTTATTATTATTATTAAAGATTTAACGTCATATGTTAAAATTAAAATATCTATTATAGAAAAATTCCCATTTGCATTAAACTCTTTTTATATTCGTGACAGTAAAGTAATCGATAAATGACATTTTGAATAATGAAAGTGTTACTGGATAATGTAATTGCATTTTACTATGTTCATTTCCCTTCGCTCCCTGCCTTCCTCTGTCAGAAACATAGAAATAGGAATGATCATAAGAGGAGAAAACTTGTTGCCTCTAAACAGTACGTAGCCATACTCGTGGCATGCGTATTGGCAGAATGACAGTAACAGAAATTAAACAATTTCAATTATGTTAAGAAATAATGTGCTCCGAATTAATTTCCTCCGAACTTATTAATTTTTCTAAAGCAATGCAGTTAATAATCCAGTTTACGTTGACGATAGCCATGATAGTGGCCAAAATGGCTACGTTCCTGCTTTCAAAAATAACACGATTTAGAACATTGCGCGATCCATTAATTCTTGAATCTATGGTCAGAAAGGGAAGTACAGTATTTAATTGTACAGTTTTTCGACGTGACATTTCAAGTACGTTATTTGAGTGACAATCATGGGAAATAAATGACAGATTCAAGCGTTATATTTCTGGTGTATTATGTTACTTACAGCAAAGGGTGCTATAAATAAATTTGAATTATCTTGAAACTTCTGGAAAAGATACACCATGAGAGCGACACTATTATTTATAGATTTCGAAGCGGACATGAGTCCCATATGATATGACATCATTTTCCTAGGGTTTTCAGCATCTTTTTATTTCCAAATGCAGATAGAGCCAAAATTCTCCTAGTTTCGAGAGCTTTCTTTTTGTATCCAAATTTGGCTCCAAGTTGCCATAATGGTCGCCAAGTTCCTCACCAAAGTCAAAGGGTTACATACTCATTTCACTTGCGACAATACCTGTTTGACTCACTTTGACACAACACACATTAATCCATGAAGAGGACATTGCAATTTTGTAACTATATTAATTGACGATAATAATTAAGAATTTATACTAGTTTATTTCGGAAAGCAAGCTCCTCGAGCCAATATTATACAGTGTACTTTTGAAATGCTACACTACACCCAAATTTTTGTATGTGTTTTATTTTAGTTATTTATTATTTTTCCAAATATGAGAAATACTTTCTCCTCCGTGTTTTTCTTTCAATTATATACCCTCCAAAAAGTATTCGAGTAAGAGGTAAATTTCCTATTTTAGATTTGCGAATAATAGTTGAGTTTTTGAAAAACGCACAGCTTGACAGAAATATGGAAAGTCATATTTATACATAACCTAATTCATACTCTATCATAAATAATTTTTAATGTACGATACTAACGTAGGAAGTTTATCTCTTACTCGAATACTTGTTTTGGAGGGTGTACATATACCTACGGGAATATTTTTTTTTTTTTTTATTTTTTTTTTTAATTTGACTTTTTCTTAAAGTAACCTGCGGCTCAACAGCTAAACTTGTTTTTGAGATTGATGATCATATGGGAAGTAAGCTTCCTATATATTTCTTGGAAATAATATATATTTCCTTGGAAAATATTTAGCTCTAAAATTCACCGACAAGGGTACTTATGGCACTGCACAATGTAAAAAAAAAGTGTTACAAAGAAAGGGAAAAATAGCGCATACGGAATTGTAGTGAAATGGAAATCTGCATACACTACATTCACTTCCCTGTCGGAAGAATTCGAACACATTCAACATGGCCGCCGCTCACTGAGAAATATTTGTATGTATACAGAAATATTTACATGTATAATACAGAAATATTTGTATGTATAATATAATGTGAAGTTTTGGAAGCATGCAATTAGCATTAGCAATAATGCAATAATAATGCAATAGCCGACTAATACGATGAATCCATTGTACAAATCTGGAAACATATTTTTTAATTCTTTTTTTCTTTTTCAGGTTGAATGTACTCATTTCCGAGAAGCTATAAAAGATTATAAAATAACGAGTTAAAGATGTATTTCTTTTGAAATTTGATGTAAATTATGTGTATGTGAAGATATCTAAATAATGCTACAATAAATAACCTATCTTCAACCTGAACATATTGTGGAATTCTTTTTTTTTCTTTTTTTTAAATACATGTATTTACAACATTTTGAAAAAAATGAAAATAATGTTTGTAATGTTCCATTCTGAAGCTTCTTAATTTAAAGATGTCGCTTTTTAGTGTAAGGAGTTAACAATAATAAATTAAACAGCAAATGCAGCCACACAGCCTTCCACATCACAGCACATTTTCTAATCTCGCTATTAAACCTGTCATGTTGAGAATAATTAAAATATCACATATTTCTTTCAAATTGCGTACTTTTCAAAAGATTAATTATTTATTTATAAAATTAAACTAGGAAATCTAGCTTACACTTGAGAATATCACATGATCCGCAGCGAATGTGTTTAACACATTAGTGCCCAACTTTTTTCAGCACATTCTCAAATTTATCTTGATGCCAGCGGTGATAAATAAATTTCTGACATTTGTGTGGTATGAAGGATATAAATCTTTCTCTAAAAATGTGAATAAGACAGGGAAATATTCTCCTTTAAACTTGTTATAGCTGAGTATATTTTGTGGAAATCAGATTTATTATTCAAGAAATTAAACTAGGAAAATAAATCAATGCTTAAATATTTTCACTCTTTCACGACACCCTCCACCCCTTTAAATCCATTGGAGAGACAATACCTTTGGATCCTTAGAATGTGAAGGAAAAAAGTCGGAAAGTAGGGTAAACTTGTCAGAATTTTATGCCATAAATGATTCTGCTGGTAAACATCGTCCAAATTTCTAGAGCATTAGACAGCCAGCCAAAACCCCGGATCGGCTCACTTCAGATGTTTCACAAGAGATGTTGTTCAGCGTCTTATCCAGTCGGCCACTGGTCATCATGATTTTAGTAGTCGGAAAAAATTCTACAGAATCATTTACTGTATTCATTGCTGCTTGTTTTTATTTTCTTCGGGTTACAAATTTTGAACTGTGGGCTCCCTGGACGTGATTCATTTTGAAGAAACTGCCCAGAATATACAGCAGAACCTCGATTATCCGAAGTAATTGGGACCGAACCTACTTCGGATAATCGAAGTTTTCGGATAATCGAGAATTCATCAATAATCATCTAGTTTAATATGTAGTATCGTCACTCAACTGTTATTATGAATATTTTAACTATTGAATAAATTAGACAGCTGTCGTCAACAGGGTATCTAGAACTGTGGCACGCGATGAACGTTTCGATCGTCCGCCATCTTGCTGGTAGTTAAGTCGAGCGATGGCAACGGCTGCCCTTTTTTCAGCATTGGGCAATCTGTCCAGCTGTTCTCGCGTTCTTCCATTTTTCAGCAGATGTCGGTGCTGTTAAAAATAATCGTAACAATTTTTTTTTTACGGGAAAATGACGTGGTAAAAAGCAAAGGATTCTCGTGGAGCTATGTCAGCCGCAACTATTTTTATAGAAATCAAATCTATTCTTCGTGACTGGCAACAGTCAAAACGTCAGAGTTTGGTGCTGTCAGAGGGGCAACACTGCGCGTTAAAGGGTTAAAGCTGAAAGTGTTTATGATTTCAGTTTGTCTGTCCGTCCGTGGTCTAAATCCAGTAAATATGCATCGATTTCAACGAAATTTATATATTTTATTCCTAAGTACTGTACCATGTACCCTATTGAAAATGGTGCATATAGCATTTCTAGTTCGTCTACAGGAGAGCTCAAAAGATTTCCAATACATTCCGCTCCATGAGCAGTCATTCTTTAAAGCGTGTTTTAGAGATATTTGACTA
Organism: Cheiracanthium punctorium; assembly: GCA_038373885.1. Taxonomy (NCBI): domain Eukaryota; kingdom Metazoa; phylum Arthropoda; class Arachnida; order Araneae; family Cheiracanthiidae; genus Cheiracanthium; species Cheiracanthium punctorium. The sequence goes on along the minus strand of JAWZYV010018443.1, from coordinate 7,070 downwards.
TTTGAAATGCAACAAAATTCATACACGTTTTTTAGGATTACCAGTTAAAGTTTCCATCGAAAATTGCGTCTTCAGATCTCGTACAGTATCACTCGAAATAATTTCAATAAATTACGTTAAATGGCAGTTTAGAGACAGGCATCGATTTAACCCTTTCAGGCGCAACCCTTTCCCAATGCTGAAAAAAGGGCAGCCGTTGCCATCGCTCGACTTAACTACCAGCAAGATGACGGGCGATCGAAACGTTCATCGCATGCCACGGATCTCGCACAGCCAGCTCTGCTCGCGCACAGCCAGCTGTCGTCAAAAAAGGGTCTCTAGATCTGTGGCAATAAGCGATGAACGTTTCGATCGTCCGCCATCTTGCTGGTAGTTAAGTCGAGCGATGGCAACGGCTGCCCTTTTTTCAGCATTGGGCAATCTGTCCAGCTGTTCTCGCGTTCTTCCATTTTTCAGCAGATGTCGGTGCTGTTAAAAATAATCGTAACAATTTTTTTTTACGGGAAAATGACGTGCGAAAAAGTAAAAGATTCTCGTGGAGCTATGTCAGCCGCAACTATTTTTATAGAAATCAAATCTATTCTTCGTGACTGGCAGCAGTCAAAACGTCAGAGTTTGGTGTCCTCACGGCGAGGACACCGCGCGTTAAAGGGTTAAAGCATAATACTATCCCATTATGGGATTTTAGCTAATGTTCCGACGGCGATTTTGTGCCTTCCTCAAAAGTTGAGCTGGCGACTTTTACGATAAATCGTCAAATACAGTGAGTAAAGAGTCTTTTGAACAATGAACCAAGCTTAGAGACGTTTTCAATATTTGGCGGGAAATAAAAATAAAACAAAAACCTAATTGAATATTATTAAGTAGGATGATTTCAATGGGAATTTTAAAAATTCATTATTCACGCTCGAATTAACCGATTTAGTCTGCTGTTTTGTCTTAAGCTACGCAAGGGCTATCTGCTTACGGGATGTGTGTGTTTGTTGGAAAATATTTTATAATCCATGCGTTTAACAGAATTTATTTATTTATTTATATTTCATCGAGTTTAGGAGATATCAAAATAGTATGAATTATTTTCTGTAACATTTTTCTTCAAAAACGTATGGTAGAGCTCTTGACGGAAAAAGTTTCATCCCATGATGAAAGTAGACCACCCACAGTGACATGATTAGTTCTTCAATAGAAGCAATAAACATCATAATTTAAAAAATCTGGAGTGATTCCACTCGACTTTTCGAATACTTACGATTAAGATCATTACCAAGCATTTTAATACATTTTAATCGATAAACAATTCAAACATGTGTACCAAACTAGCTGAAGTACCCGTTCTTCTCACGGAATGGATATTGTTAAACCAAAAAATACAAATGGAAAATAAATATTAAACATATTTTTAGATTTAATCGCCTTAAAAACTGTTTTACAGTATTCGTTAGGCATTTTCTATCTATACTTGATCTTTCTAAATACTGTTTGGAATGTGCATCATAATCTGCGAGTGTGTCGTATTTGTTTTTCTTGTTCCATAAAATACTTCTTTAAAATCGAAATCTCTATAATTAAATCACCTACTAAACCTGTTTTAATTCTCGCGCGGCATATTCTAAGTATACTTCACCTTTATTTTCATGAATATAAACACCATTATTCCAATTAAATAAACAGTTGGGTTAGGCAATTTCTCGATAAACATGGAAGATATAGCTAAGCTGGCTCCAATTTCGGGAACTTAATATTTTTATGGCAAATTTGGCGATAAGTCACCAAAAAGCGGCAAACCTTCGCGACTTTTCACGTTTAATCTGGCAAACCTTAAAAAGTCATTCACCCTTTCACCAGGTAGACAAAACTTTTGTCTGAAATTAACAGCACTCAAGAGCTAAAACACCTTTTTTTTTTTTGTCAACTACCTCTTTTTGAGGTCGATTTTTGTCGATTTTTCTGGTCGAAAAATCTTGAAAAGAATGTTTATGAATTAGTGTTCTTTACATTTTAATGCAAAATTTTTAAGGTTGTCATAATTTTCGGTCGAAATATGAAGACAAATATGAAAACAACGTTTTGGACTTTTACACTAGTTTATACACGAATACTAAAAAACCCTGATATAGACTTTAGGTATTCGTGTTCGCTACATTTTAAAGGAAGAATTTTACGCATATCCCCTTTTCCTTTCGAGTTACGATGGTAAACATGAAAACAATGTTTTGGCCACTTTCTCCCGTTTTGATGCGAATTCTAAAAACTTCTGTAAATGATTGTAAGGAGTTTGGGTTCACTATATTTTTATGGGAGAATTTTAGGCTATGTCTTTTTCTTCATCAAGGATATATCAAGGGAAATATCAAAAGAACGTCAAAAAACAGTTTGGTCCCCCACCCCCGTTTGGGTGCGAATTCTAAAAAACCATGAAAATGATTATTAAGTATTTCTGTTAGATACATTTTAAAGCAAGAATTTTGAGGCTATCTTTTTTTTTCTTCTGAGCTGCAGATATAAAAGAAAATATGAAAAGAACGTTAAAAAAGTTTTGACACTTTAGCCCCGTTTGGGTACGAATTCTATAGAATCCTGGAAATTACTTTTAGGTATTTCAGTCAGTTACACTTTAAAGCAAGAATTTTGTTCCTATCTAATTTTACTTCTGAGATATAAAAGGAAATGTGAGAAGAACGTTAAATAACGTTTTGGCTCCTTACCCCCGTTCGGGTGCGAATTCTAAAAAACCCTGAAATTGATTTTTAGGTATTTCTGCTCATTACATTTTAAAGCAAGAATTTTGCGGCATCTCTTTTTTTCTTCTGCGAAACGAAGGAAAATGTGAAAAGAACGTTTTGGCCCCTTACCCCGCGTTTCGGTGAAAATTAAAAAAAAACCGTGAAAAGGATTTTTAAGTATTTCTCTTAGTTACATTTTAAAGCAAGAATTTTACGGCTATCTCTTTTAACCAGGGATCCGTAACTTAACGTAACAAAATTGTAACGTTATTCGGCCTTGTAACAAAATAATTCGTTATACAATTTTTATATGTACAAATAACTGCTTGATTTTCGTTATGTATTAGTTACGTTACATTTTGTATTTTATTATCGTACCGTAACAAAGCTATAGAACGCAAATGCAATTCTGAATAACGTTATTGCAATAACGTTATTCAGAATAACGTTATTCAATGGTATACTTATTATAACGTTATTCCGTTTCGTGTTATACTCAGAAACTGAACAAAAAGTAACAGAATGCATTCGGTTACTCATGCAAACGCTTAGTTTATAACGTTAAACTCACCTAACTATTTAATAACGATACAGTATCAATTAGTTATAGAATATAGCATTTCGCTGAATAACGTTTTAAATACGGTATGAGACCATAACGTTAAAGGAACAGAACGATATTTTCATACGGTTATAGCTACATAACTATATGCAACAATATTGGAACATTTCGTTACAAATTATAACATATTGGTGTCAATATATTTAAATACGGTATAAGATCTAACGGTTCAAATAACTTAAAGATTTCTGATCCGAATCAACGGCTTTTCGGACTGAGAGGAGGGTGTAAGATAAGTGTTGCGTGAGAGCCACCCTTACTTATGTTTTGTATGTAGCGCACACACGGACATAGGGGCTGTCCAGGAGCAAGGGCTTCGGAAGCATAGGCCAAGGGGATCATTTGTCTCCCCCCTAGATTATTATATGCCGTTTTTTCTCTGCTTTTTAGTTTTTTTCCAATACCATAACCATATGTTGAAACAATCTTTGTCCTCTCCCCACCCCTGCATCGGAAAATTTTGTGCCGACGCCCATGTCCAGGAGTCGCGAGTCAGACAGTATGATAGGGGTAAATTGAATAATATAAGGGTATATAAAGGGGTACATACAAAGCCATTGCTAAGGCTTTATTTAAGGAGGGGGAGATAAACTGCCAAGTCAAATATCGGTTTTTACCAACTTATTAATTTTTTTATCAACTATATTACCAACTTTTAATTTTGCCAACTGGGTTTGTATAATTTTGTCAAGCGTATCAGAAATGAATTATGGGTTTCGTTATTTTATTTATTTATTTTTTTTACCAAGTTTGCCAATTAGGAGTCTAATTTTGCCAAGTTTAACAGAATTTTGCGAGTATTAGAGGGCAGACTCCCCCTACCCCACCTCCCCCTTTAGCAAGGGCCCTGTGTACATGATCTTGAAGAAAAACCTTTTTTTTTCTAATAGTGGGTGCATGAGCTAAATTACTTGAACTTCTAAAGCCGAGATTCCAAAAGGAGTCAATTGAGTTTTCAATGGGTCTATATTATTCCAGGGACGTATTGGGGATCGAAAATAACTTTTTGCACTTTTAACAGATTTCTTCTTCTATTTCTGCTTACTTTTTAAATAAAAAATTTAAACATCTCTGGGGCACAGTCCAGTCAGCTGGGACATGCCACCTTTTTACGATTGTAAAAACTGTTTTGGATGAAGTGGAAAGTCTCAGCGTTTTGGCTTATCCCGCGGTTGTCAGTCTGACTCTGGAGTTTTGGATATTGAAGGGAAATCGTTTTTTATTATCTGGGTTATTTAATCGTCTAAGCCGAGATTTCAGAGGGTGTCAATGAAAGTTTTAAATGGGCAGAGGTTTCAGGGACGTTTTGAAGGGTGAAGATTATTTTTTTTTTTGTGTGTTTTAACTGTTTCTTGTTTTCTTTTTCTTTTTTAAATGAAAAAATAAATTTGTTGGTCTATTAATAAAATGAAATTAAGGAAGTCGAAATTAGAGGCGTAGCAATGGATATATATCCCCATCGACGCCGAAATTTTTAGATCAGTTACCATGAGCTTTTAGATTTTTATGTCTTGCAGAAATTACATTTGTTTATTCCCGACACTAATGCATATTTTTACCCCGAATAAATTACCCTCTGGTCAAGGTAGTGAAAAGGTTGGGAATCTGAAGAGAATTTCGACAACATTAATACATTTTAAGAGACATACTGGTTTACGTGTTTAATACTAAAAGTGATATCGTTCTTTTATAATTGCCGACATGAGCCGATCATTCTCATTACAATTTTTTTCGGAAGGGATACAGCTTGTTCATTAGAAATATGAGTGTCTCACGTTTGAGTACCTCATGCGTGCTTAATCATGTGTACTATGATTCACGTTAACCACAACAGGGCAATAATTTACTAGTGACAGTTCTGGATCCGCGAGTAAAGCTTCAATGAACAAAAGTGAGAAAATTGAGAGTCAAAATAATTTTATTTAAGGCCGCCGTCCAGTTGCGTCTTTTTCCGGACGCAGCGGGTTTTTTTTTTTAATGGTCAAGGCATTGTACAAGGGGGGATACAGTGCAGGGTCGAAGAATTTATTGACTTTTAATGACCACCGCCAAAGGATAACGCGTGAAACCATAAAAGCACGCCCACCGCTCAGTGGGGGCACTTTTCTCCGCAGTGCGTCTTCATAGCGTACTGAAAGGCACTTAACTGGACGTCGGCCCTTATGCTCAGTCAGTACGTATAACTATTACACGACGCTATTTAAATGTTAACAGTAATGTGTAAGGTATGTATGACAGACAGGGGCGTAGCCAGAAATTTTTCATGGGGGGGGTTACGACTACTACAACTCATATATATGTATACGTGGGCGTGACAATGTAGTGAAGAATATACATTTTGTATGGCAAAAAATTCCTCATGGGGGGGTTATGACCCCCTAACCCCCCCCTTTGGCTACGCCCCTGCCCATGGTTCATCATTTCCCAACTTCGACAACAGGTTTTGAATAGCGAAGCGCTCTCTAGTATGTTTCTGTTCTCTTATCCTAGCTGCGAGAGCAGAAACTACTCACAATTTGTCGGTCGCAAAAATACTCTAGCATCATAGAGCATCGACGTGACGTCATCTGAGTAACAACCGACTGCACATACTTTCTGCGCACATTCTCCTATTGTACTCAACCCAGAAATGGTGAATGAGAAATATCAGTTTTAATATCCTTAGTTACTTCAAAGCAGTATAATATACAGGCTGCTCCTGAACTATATGTCAAAAATGTAAAGGCAGGTAGAGGGAACCAAGATGATTCAGAATCACGTTGCAATATGCGGTCGGAAACGTCATCTTCGTGCACATCTTATTAATCATTTTGGTAGTACTTTTGGAGAATTTGTCTAATTCTCAATCGAGATTCATAAGAAATGAGCTGTTCTCCGACACTTTAAAGAACAAATTAAATAGAATTTGTGAACTACCAATTTTGGTTCACTGTTACTTCAACACTTCCTCCAAAGTGATTATTAACAGATACATGAAGACGACGTTAGGGTCCCACATTGCCATGCGATTCTGGACCGCATTTGGTTCCCTCTATCATCCTTTAATTTTTTGACGTATAGATTAGGACCACCTCGCGTTGTAGTATAATCGGAATTATAAAAATGCCGCAAAAAAATCAAAGGGGGTTTTGTCAACCAATTCAGTCAATTACAGCCATTCAAAACTTCAGTGAAGTACTTTTTTTCGGATTCAAAATTTTGGATTCTTTCCTACTGAAAAACTTTACGAAAGCTGCAGTCTTGTCCAGCAGAGGGAGGGGGAGGGGAACCTGTCGCAGAGAGACGTGGCTCGTCGAAATGCTCTATTAATTAATTTTCCGAATTTCGATTCACTTAGAATAAATTTGATTTCAACAAAATACTTAAGGATGACACAGATATATGAGAGTCCTTTGCATTTTTAGCACATTATTTCCAGTTAAAATTCCCAAGTACACTGCTGGCCACCCAAATTGCAACACCAAGAAAAACAAGAGATATCACAACAAAATTTATTGTGTAGATAACATGTTGACCAAGTAACAAATGATTAAATTTACAGCATTCTATGAAGCGTGGTTCCTGCCAAAATCAGTACCCAGAGTAGCCGCCGTTGTTGGAGATCACAGCTGCCACACGCCTCGGCATTGATTCAAAGAGACTTTGAATGTGTTCTTGGGGTACAGCAGGACCAAGTCAGCTCCACGACGTTGCAAAGTTTGATCTCGGTGTTGTGACAGCTGGGT